>JAODKC010000048.1:7566218-7582000 GCA_026777985.1 Mormyrops attenuatus | reverse complement strand
AACCTAACACCGTTGGGCCTGCCCAAGCCAATCAGGTGTGGAGGGACAGCGCGCAATCCGCAGACGGGGACCACTGTCCTTCTCCTGTTGCTCCCCCCCCCCCCCCCCTTATGTATAGTCTGCAGTTCTACACCCAGTTGTCAAAATCAGCTTGTTAACCTTCTTACGTTTGGACTTATAAGGTGACTTGGTCTGTTTTTGTTCTTTTTTTTTTTGTTTGTTTTTTTATGGTCATGTTTTTCCGAAAGCCCCCCACCCCCTTTTTAAATTTTATTTTCACTGTCGTTTATGCCATCACAGCCATCTTTGAGGCATGTACAATCATGTAACTCTGTGTGTCTAGGGGGAGGAGGGGCACGGTGACCCAGCAGGTGAAGCACTGTCGCTTCACACCTTCAGGGCTGGTGGTTTGAACCACACCTCTGCTCTATTTGTGTGCTTCCTCTGGGTGCTCCACAGGCATGTGGTTCACTGATTGGTGTCCCTTAACTACCCATAGTGCATGATTGTGTGTGTGTGAGTGTGCCCGCCCTATGATGGATTGCCATCACCTTCCTGGATGTACTTCTGCTCCTCACCCACTAGTGACCCTGACCAAGATAAGTGGAAGATTGATGGATGTGTGTGCGTGTGTGGGAAGGGATATCCTTTCAGGCTTCACTGTGTTTGAACTTTTTTGTGGACTCAGTGTTTAATCACCCGACATGTTTGTTTAGCATTAAATGAGAGGAGGTTCTAGATAAGCAGAGGGGCTCTTTTGAATGACGCTGGTTTTCATGCGTCATTGTGTCCTTGGTCACTGTGGGCAGTGGGTAACCAGCCTTTTAAAGGAAGGCTAAGAGATAAAGTCAAACAGCTGCTAAAAGCTTGATTCTTGTTTTTGTTTATAGGTTGAAGAAGAAGGAGTTCAGCTTGGAGGAGATCTACACCAACAAGAACTTCCAGAAACCTCCAGAGGGGTGAGGCTCTTTGTCCAGTCCCCTTTTGCTCCAGTGAGGGATGTGATCTGTATGCTTGTACATTTATCTTCTCCCTGTCCCCTTTCCCACAGCCGTCTAGAGACGATATTTGAAGTGCCGGTCAGCTGTCGTGATGGATCCATGTCCCTGATTAGTCAGCGCCGTTTCAAGCGATTGGTAGATTTCCCCGAGTTGGGCGTGGTTAGGAAGCCCAAGAAGCCTCTGGTTGGGTCTTGCGGGAAGCCTGCCATGGGTAGGACTCGCCGAGGGGGAGGAGCGAGGGGCAGAGAAAGCCCCGCCCTCTCGTCACAGGAACTTGATTCGGTCCTATGTGCCAAACTCAGTCAACTAGACAGCTGGATTGCCTTCGACCAAGAAGGTGTGCTGGCCTGAGCTGTAACTACTGGTAAATTATAAGGCAGCTTGGATATCTATTGGGGTCATTCCCCATCCGTCCTAGGTTTAAAAAAAAAAAAAAAAAAAAGGCCATCTTGTATGGACTGGTCATGCATGGACCTTTTTCGTTGTTATAAAGGCAGTTATTCATGAATTTTGGATTTATTGTGTTGTTTTTGTGTCCAAGTGCCACCATCTTTCTACTGTCCAGCATCAGGCTTCTCGTCTATGTACCAAACCCCGCCCCCAGCTGTGTTCTAAAGGGGCCCTATCCTGTGGATCTGTTCTGTTTCATATCCGTGTTGTGCACATAGCAAGCATTAGTAAGTTAGGTTTATCTGTCCATCTGGATGGGGTGTCCCTGGGTTGGGGCTCGAGTACAGGTGCGTGGCAAGGTCCTTGGCGTGTTTATGGCAGTGGCGCCCTCTCCACAACAGCATCATTCATGTATTTATGGCAGAGGTGGATAGTTCAGGTCCAGAAAGTGAAAATCCAGATCAAGATTTTGTTTCAACCAACCAGTTCACTATAAAGAGTCGCAGCCACAGAGTACTCACCTGGCTGGTTGAAACAAAATCTTGGTCTGGATGTTTACTTTCTGGACCTGAACTATCCCCCTCTGGATTATGGTAGCTTGCTGGCCTGGTCTGCTCATTGGCAGTATCACAGCAGGTGGAGGAGAGGGTGGAGCTTTACCACACACAGTAGGTGCTGGAAAGTTATGCCGTTTGTGAATGACCACCATTGAGGAGTTTTTATAGTGCAGTTTCTGTGCATTGTATAAAATAAATCTTATTAACTTTGTCATACGTAGAACACATGCAGTCATACATGTTAGCTTGAGGCTTTCGTCATACTGATCTATATATATATATATATATATATAAATGTTTAATTTTTTTCTACTGAATAAATGTTTTTATGGCATGTTTGTATTATTGATGTTTTATCTAAATTGTAGCAGCTATTATAAGTGTATTGTCACTGTACTTAATACTTTCAAAATGACTAGTTCTGAATTTGGTATGTCAAATTTTATTATAAAACATTTTACAGTAAATAAAAGTACATAAAATCTGAAATAAAAAAAAATGTAACAAGTTAAAATTTATAGTGTAACAGTTTCTTCTCCATAACATAAATTAAGTCAGACTTGCCCAAGAAACTCACTTCTTACATTATATAATGTAACACTTAATGCCAAATAGTCGCAAAAAGATTAATTTTCTACTAGCCACTTGATGCTTTTCTTGAGCCTACACAGGACCAGACCATTAAACCACAATTACCAAGCACTCTTTAGTGTCATTCTTAAGTGAATGTTTTTTAATGGCTGTGTCATCCAGAAATTAATCAGTGTATGAATGGGATTTGCCTGGCCAGGGCACAGTCGTCATAGGCACTGTGTCTGACCTGTTATACTGTTACTACAAGGCAGACAGGCAGGCAGGAGCCTTGGCCCTAGGAACTGCATTTCCACACCCAGTCGTACAAAAGCGGCCCATCTGGAATGCGGACTAGGCTGTAAACTGAGTCACTCTGCAATTCGCAGCAGGTATGATACCAAGGCCATCAGGACTGGGGTGAGAACCAGGATCCCCACCCACACCAGGATGGCGATGACGCTATATTTCCGTGCCTGACGGGAAAACTTCTGAGCACTCTCCACATCTGTCTCCCTCCTCTCCTGTGCCTTTGGGGGAGGAGAGAGAGACATCAGTAAGATCAGCGGGAAATTCAAGCAGAGCTGCCAGTCTGTTGTATGCTACACTTACTCTGACAGACTTGATCAGAGCCAGAATGCCCAAGCAAGATATCCCACAGATAATGCTGCAGACAGCCAGCTTTCTGTAAAGCTTGATCCGTCCGCTGGGCCTCTTTCCTTCCACTTTCTGGATCGGTATTGTCTGCAAGGGGACAGCCTCTTCCATCACGGGGCCGTCAGACATAGGAGTGCTGTATGTGGCTGGTGATGTAGCTGGAGAGGTGGGGGTGAGATGTGAAGTTTAGGATCAGCAGTACAGGACACAAGGTAAAAGACAAAGGCAAGAGAAAGATGTGGATAGAGATGGATAAAAGCTCGACATCACTGTGACATGACGGAAGGACCGCAGTGAGGGAGACGGGCTGCGGCGTGAAACCGGGTCGGGGTGAGGGAGACAGGCCAGGGAGGTTTCACTGAAGGTGACGCGCCGTGGGTGCCTGGCAACCTGGCACTGTGATTTTCCAGTGCACAGATGTATACCATGTAATGCTGTGAGCCTGTAAAACAGGTATACAGACGGGCTGGGGCAGCTGCCACTGTTTGGCCCAGAACTACCTGCCCTCGGGCACCCCTATGTTGCTGTCTGTAAGGAGAGCCTGTTTGTTAACTTATCTAAAGATGTGAAAGCAGCTTGAGTAAAGCAGTCTCCCCTCTATTGCAGTGGCTTGGGTGCTGAAACCACAGGATGTAAACACCCTCAATTTCCTCCAGCACTCAGTGCCTCTCTGAGGTACAGAAACCAAAACGGCAGGATATAACCATGTAGGGGCTGGGGGGAGAGGATGGGGGAGAACTCGTAGTCTGAGCTGAAGGACATGGCTAGCAGCTGTTTGATCAGAAGTTTTTTCATCATGTTGAAATGTAGCAGATGTTCTCACCGTCTCCTGTCAGAGTGAACTTGAGGCTTCAGGCTTTCACCTCAGAAGTGTGTGGCACCTTGATACTAAGGAGGACCGCAGTGGTCACAGCAGGTGGCCAGCGGTGCGAGTGAACCTGGGAAATGGGAGGGAAACCTGAAATCAACATGTCCCTCATATCTGCTCTTATATCTGCCATGATATCAGTTCTGTTTTTGCTTCTTTAATGAATTTTTGAACTTCTAAATCCAGCCGGCAAAAAAAAAAACAAAGAGGAAATGGTCAACAAGTTAAGAAACATGCATACTTGCATTTCCTATCAGAGGCTACGTGACTACAAAGACACAACAGCAACTTCCAGCTGAAAGCAACAGGCAGCTCTTGGTAAATGCTGTCCTGCGATCACACACTACGGTGTATCGGTACTGTTGGGTGAAAGTAGCACAGAGGTAGGACACCAGCTGGAGCACCAACAAACTTCAGTACGGGGTATATGGTATCACTGCCATAACAGACAGACACAGGTATACTTACACACTCACTCGTCCAGACATGACCGGCAAATTCCACGCGGCGCACGGAGGCGGTATCCTAAGTAGCAGAAATCTAAATCCACAAGTGTGACCGTGTTGTATAAAACCAGATTCAGTTTCCTTTGTCTACGTCAACAGAATCTCTCTGTGGTTCTCAGCTACGATGAATGAAAGGGTATCCAGTATTCTGTGCGAGACCAAGCAGTTTCTGGTGTGTCCCCTCTTCGACGGTGCGGGAAAACCTGGAATGATCTCTTGGTATGCGCTGAGCGTGTAAGAATGAATGTGGGAGTGTTTCTGGCTTACAGTATAGCTCCACACCCCTTTCTTTCTCTTTGCTGTTGCTCCCCCCCATTTGTATCCATAACCTTCCTCTTTAAGCTGTGGTATTTTTGCCCCCCTCATGCTGAAACAAACCCTTCCCATCAGAATTACGTAAAAATGTTTTTAAGTGTAGTTACAAGTCTGTTATTCACTGGGCCGTTGCCCTATGACATCAGTAAAGTAAAACTTTACATACTCTGTTGTCATGGCAACCATTCCATTCCCTCTGTTTTATTTCTGTGTTGGGGTGTCTTCCTGTAAATACATCCTATGTTTATTTCCATTGTGGGTTCTCTCCCTCTCTCTCTCTCTCTCTCTCTCTCCCCCTCTCTCTCTGTCTCTCTTTTGTTGTCTTGCGCAATATCACAGGCAGGCTGCTTTCGCTTCCGGCCTACTTCTCTTACTCACACACTTACTCACAGAATGTTTGTCTTCTTACCTCATCGCTGGTGATTGGACTGGATACTCTGTGTTTCCGAATCTGGTCCTAAGGAACCCACATACAGTCCATGTTTTTGCTCTCTCTAATAATGTGGACTGTCTGGCAGGAAGCTGGGAGGGAGCAAAAACGTGGGCCGTCTGTGGGTCTTTCAGGACCTGGTTGGGAAACACTGCTCTACATAAAAAACCCCAATGGAACATTATAATGACAAATCTCTACCCCCTCTTAACTCCTGCCAAAAATTTACTTTATTAAACAACTGTGGTCCTTGTCAGTATCAAGCAATGAAAGAAGCGGAAAAGCAGGAAATTGATCAACAATGAATAAAGCCATCAAGGAGTGATATACCCGTAACGTCACTATTACTGTGTATTATTGATAGATTTCATTTGTGATTCCATGAGTGCGGTTCCTTAGAATCTCTGATGATTTTTGCAGTGCAAAAGAAATACAGGGACTAGTATTGAAAAATAATTGAATAAGTTATTCTGTAGGACACTTCGGTACAACCATCCATACTCTCAGGCCAAGTCAAAGTGTAGGTGGTGTGCAGCTCTGTGGGTTAGGGGACTGTGCCTGAGACTGGAAGGTCATTGGTTTGAATCCTGTGGCCAGCAGAGAGATTACATCATCATTGGGCCCATGAGTGAGATCCTTAGCCCTAAAAACTGCTGCAGGGCTGCTGGATAAATGGCCAGGCCGGTGCTCTAACCCACTGGTTTTGCTCTCATATGTTTACACCGATCAGCCTTAACATTGAGACCACCTGCCTAATATGGTGTAGGCCCCCCTTGTGCCACCAAAACAACCTTGACCCATCGAGGCGTGACGTCCACAAGAGTTGGGGCCTCCATGGATCAAACTTGTTTGTCCAGCACATCCCTTAGATGCGCGATCAGATTGAGATCTGGGTTATTTGGAGGCCAAGTCAACACCTTTAACTCATTTCATGTTCCGGAAACCATTCCCGAATAATTTTTGCGGTGTGGCAGGGTTCATTATCCTGCTGAAAGAGGCCACTGCCATCAGGGAATACTGTTGCCAAGAAGGGGTGTACATGGTTTGCAACAGCGTTTAGGTAGGTGGTGTTTGCCAAAGTAACATCCATATCAATGCCAGGACCCAAGGTTTCCCAGAAGCATCACATTTCCCAGAGCATCACACTGCTTCTGCTGGCTTGCCTTCTTCCTATAGAGCATCCTGGTGCCATCTCTTCCCCAGGTAAACAAAGCACACGGAGCCCACCACATAATTTAACAGAAAACGTGACTTATTAGACCAGACCACCTTCTTCCATTGCTCCACGGTCCAGTTCTGACGCTCATGTGTAGGCGCTTTCAACGGTGGACAGGGGTCAGCATGGGCGCTCTGACCGGTCTGTGGCTGTACAGCCCCATACACAGCAAGCTGTGTTGCACTGTGTGTTCTGACATCTTTATATCACAGCATAACTTTTTCAGCAGTTTGTGCTACAGTACCTCTCCTGTGGAATCGGACCAGACGTGTTAACCTTCACTCCCCACGAGCATCAATGAGCCTTGGGCACCCATGACCCAGTTACCGGTTCACCGGTTCACCGGTTGGCCTTCCTTGGACCACTTTTGGTAGGTACTGACCACTGCATACCGGGAGCACCCCACCAAGACCTGCTGTTTTGGAGATGCTGTGACCAAGTCGTCTAGCTATCACAGTTTGGTCCTTGTCGTAGTTGCTCAGATCCTTACACTTACCCGTTGTTCCTGCTTCCAACACTTCAGCTTCAAGAACCGTCTATTCACTTGCGTGAAATATAATGGCACCTTTTACAGGTGCCATTGTAACAAGATGATCAATGTTATTCATTTCACCTCTCAGTAGTTTTAATGCTATGGCTGATTGGGGTGTATTTTATGTCTCATGGGAGAGAACAAAGGGATACCTGAAAACCAGAGAATAATGATGTATTTGTGCATATGATAGTTCACCGGGAAGCCTGAAGCCCCTCCCCCCGAAGGTGCACTTGAGCTTTGTACCCTGCGCTGACTGGGATAGGTTCCAGACCACCTTATGGCCCCGACAAGGAACGAGGACAAGTGTTTAGAATATGGACGTACTGATTTATACTGCTGCTAATAAAAACTGTTCGCTCAACTTTTCGTTTAATTTTTTCTTTTTCATTTTCCCCCGTTCTTGTATTATGTTAATTTATGAAGGCAGCGAGTTTTTTTTTAAATAGTGATTAAGTCGGGAATGGCTATGGATAAACAGGCTCTGGCTGTTCTTTCTTCCAATGACTGTACAGAATTTAATCCCGCCCTTACATTTTCTAGCCAATAGAAAAGCGAAATATTACCGCGTTGACGTGGCTGTAAGAGGTAAACACGGAAACGTTTTGGTAGGAACATGTGCGTGTGTAAATAACCAAGTTATTATTTAAAATTATTAACTACAAGTTAGTTACAGCATGTGTTAATGTATCTATTTATTCTCGTAATTGTCGAATGCATTCAGATGTTTAACATTCAGATAAAACTCATTTTCTCTACTCAATGCAGCTAATTAATCGCCCCTCTCGATTTAAATTTGAACGCTAAACATGACGGTCTATTTATGTAGTTTGATTTATAAATCGATTTCCTTTATGCGTAAATGTAGAGTCGAAAGTATGGATCAAAAGAATGAAACGGCATTTGTGACGGAAAGATACGGCTCTCAGGAAAAGTGGACGTACCGATTAAATAAGGGAGTGCTGAAGAGGGAAAGGCTGGATGCTGGGGGAGCCACCAAGTCATTTCTTGGGTTGTTTAAAGTGAGTCTGTAGCTGTCGACTGAAGTTTCTTTTAATATGTAACTAATTTCTGACACCAGTTAATAACACACTCGAGATCAGCAGAAGCCTTAGCCAAGCCGTCGTTAGGCTTCTTCGCACTTTGATTAGACTCCAAATTATACTGAGCTGTTAATTCCTTCAGATCTGTTAATCAGTCACCGGAGGGACAGTTAATCATCTTGTATATGTGTCTGACACCTGAATGACCTAGAACACTTTCCTGTGTAATCATGGTTTCTAAACACAGCTGTCCTGATTAACCTTCTGTTTATCTTTGCACTTAAGAGTGTCTTCTTACCACAAGGATATCCAGACAGTGTCAGTGAGGACTACCTGCACTATCAGTTTTGGGATACTGTACAGGTAACCCCTAATTAATGCTCATTAACATTCAGGTGCCCAATGCCTGATTTCGGGCTCTTTGAGTGCGTAGGTGTTCATGTGAGGATTATGTGTGCGTTCTTCCTTGTTTCCTGTCCTCTCTCATACACACAGGCTTTCTCCAGCTCCCTGTCAGGCACACTGTCCACCCAAGCATCACTAAGGGGTGTTGGTGTAGGCAATCAGGAGGCTACAGTTGCTGCGGCAACTGTTACCTGGTTACTAAGAGGTGTGTTTGGAACTTCTGTCCTGCCTCCTTTTGTCTTATACTATACTATTCACATACTAATAAGATATTCACATTCACTGTTACTAGTTTGGAGTATTATAGAGTGGTAATAAATTAGCAGTATTATTGCTTCATACAATTTGCACACTTGTTTCATTAATCACCCCTAAATCCCACACCAATTCAGACAAAAAAAAAACACAAATTTTTATCGACTCTGCGTACATTTTGCAGAATAACTGCATTTACATTTAATTTTTTGCATGTTTTTTTTGGGTTATATGATTGGTTTTAACCATATCAGAAAGTGATTTTGTCCGAATGTCTGTTAAACAGTTCCTCTGCGTTGTTGTCATGATGATGGTTGATGTGTTGAGGGGAACAGTTTGTCACAGGGAAGGTGCCTTTGGTTCTGACTCGTATACCTGTTGGTTCCCTCAGATGGCACCGGGATGCTGGGCAGAATTCTGTTTGCTTGGGTCAAAGGGTGAGCATGCCGCCATCAGCCACATCTGCATGTCTCTTATCTGCTTGTCATCTTTAACGTGTCACCTCCCTTGTGCCCATCCCTCCCAGGAGCAAACTGGACTGCGATGCCAAGAAATGGAGGTAAGGCTTGGAGTGTCCCTGAAAGGGTGCTGGGAAGGTGGGGATCCAGCCATTACCAATACCTTTTTCTCAGGCTGGTGGCCGACGTTCTCAATGACATCGCCATGTTCATGGAGATTTTGGCGCCCAGCTTCCCAGCATGCTTCACTTTCATCGTCTGCATTGCTGGAATTTTAAAGGTTAAAATGCTATTTATGGAACTACTTTAGTTATATACTATATGCACGGAACTCCTGTAGTTATGTATTACATTTGTAAGCTACAAAACATGTATTGAACTCTAAGTATGTGCTTATGTATGGGACTCTTTTAATCATATGCTTTATGTAAGGCACTCCTTTGTTATGTATAATATACACAGCAGTACTTTGGTTATATGCAGGGATCGACATAACTGGTACGCAAGTACGCATTCACTGTTAAAAGCGATACGTGCAGCAGTCGATTAACGTAGCAGCGCAAATACGTATGCATTTCATGTGCATTTGTGCCGATCTGACAAGAAATTACTGTGCATTTTAACCTCTATACCCCAAATGAAGTACGAATTAGCATATAAAGGTTAAAATGTACGATAATTTCTTGTCATATTGGCGCAAATACAAATAAAACACGTACGCATTCACGCTGTTACAACAATTGATTGTCGCACGTATCGCTTTTAAAGGTGAATGAGTACTTGTGTACCAGTTATGTCAATCTACAGTTATATGTGGGCAGTGGTGGCTTAATGGTTAGGGACGCGCACTTGTAATTGAAAGATTGTAGGTTCGAATCCCCGACCAGCAAGGCACCACTGAGGTACTCTGAGCAAAGTACCGCCCCCTAGCACTGCTCTCTGGGTGCTGAATTAGCTGCCCCCTGCTGTGTCACGTACGGGTTAAATGCAAAGAACACATTTTGTTGTTGTGGTGTGTCAACAATGATTATTAATCACTAAATTCTAATTCTAGAATTCTATGCTGTATGTATGGGAGTTCATTAATTATATACTGTACATAAGGGATTCGATTAGTTATATACTGTATATGTGGGACTTTTATTGTAATATATATGTGTTTTATGTATGTCTTCCTTAGTCCATTGTTGGAGTGGCAGGTGGAGCCACAAGAGCCGCTCTGACCTTACATCAGGCTCGCAGGGACAACATGGCCGACGTATCTGCCAAAGATGGCAGCCAGGTGCTGAAATGCACCCCAGGCAGATGTTCTGTGCCGAAAGGGATCCCCTCATTGCACTTGTCATTACGTGCTTCCCGCTGTCAGCGTAGGCTGCCTGTTACTGCTATTCCCTCTGCATAAGTAATAATTTGGGGGCTTAATGCAATTACCTGTAATGTTATCATCCTGTGAAGGGAAAGCCTTCATCCAGTTCATCGTTCTCTTGTTATTTGTGTTCTAAGCATGTCATCTTTCATGTCTGTGTTCTCTCTTAGGAGACGCTGGTGAATCTGGCTGGACTACTGGTCAGCTTGGTCCTCGTTCCCCTTGTTACCGACAATGCGCCGTGAGCTCCCCCTGCTGGCACCTTTCTCTGTATACCCATCGGCGGTCCACTGCCTCTGCTCGCCTTGGTGTTGCCACGTTAATAGCACCGTTCTCTCTCTTGTCCAGGTTGACCTTTGTCCTCTTCTTCTCCTTCACTGTCCTGCACCTCCTGGCCAATTACAAGGCAGTCCGGTCCATTGTCATGGAAACCCTGAACGAGGCCCGACTCTCCGTTCTGCTGCACCAGTACCTGCATGATGGTCGGATTCTCAGCCTGTCAGAAGCCAATAGCAGAGAGCCTGTCTTCCTCGGTGTGTCTTTCACACTGTTTTGCTTTTTCTTTGCAGCCTTATTAAGAATCAACATGTCTTAATATCTGCCAGCTATTTTTCCCACAGAGTTCAGAAGGAGAGTCCCCATTAAACTTGGTGTAAAATTTGGGGACCTTATCACCAGGTATGTCTGTCGGCCTCTTCTTCTCTCTTTTCTTTCCAGCTGAGTGTGTTTCCTGTGTCCCCCTTTCATTTTCTCTCGGTCTTTTAAGTCTTTCTTAGTGTATTTCCTGTGTCCTTTCTTCTCTTCCTCTCTCTTTTCTCTCCTGCTCAGTGTATTTTCCGTTTCTCCATATATCTCTTTTCTCTCTTGCTCATCATGTTCTTTTCTTTCTTCCTCTGTCTCTTCTCTCTTGTTCAGTGTTTCCTGTGTCCTTTCTACCCTCCTTTTTGTCTGTTTTCTCTCCTGCCTATGCTGTTGTCTGTGTCTTTTCCTGCCAAATTCTCTGGACGTCCAGCTTGGACATCGCCCCCCCCCCCTTCAGGGAATGTGTCTAACGACTCGCACGTGCTTTAGCTTAAAAATGTACCTGATGTCCTCGTTTCCACTGCAGCGCTGATAACATTCCCACACCCATATCTTAAAAGGAAAAATGAAAGAATGTGATTCACAATCAAAGCTAAACAAGCCATTCTCAAACTGGTTTGTGCACATTTTAAGGGAAACGTTAACAAACAGTGTGGTAAAGACAGGGCAAACTACATAGCAGCTTTGCCGTTTGTCTGTATTTAACAATGAAACACAGAGAAACACTGTTGTATAACTGTGTTTTTATAATGTATAATTTTTTCTCTTTGCTGTGTAGCCCTGATGAGCTTCGTCTTGCTTTGAAAAACAACAGTAAGGCATACCTCATTGGAATCAGAGCTGGTTAGTAGAAACCAACTTTTGTTTTGACTGGCTGAGCTGTTTGAGGTTAGCTTCCAGCCGTTAAAGTTCCGCTCTGTTAACGTGATCCCATAATGCTTTCGAGGTCGTGTGCTGGTGTGCCGGGGCTCAGACACATCAGCCGGCGAGGAAATCAAGGCTGCGAGTCAGGCGTTATGCCTCAGCATGATGCTGTGCCAAATGGGTCCACCAGAGGGAGCTCTAAAGGCGCTTTCAGCCACTCTGACACAAAGTAAGTTGTGGAATGTAATTTATTTTAATTTTCACCCATCCCTTTACTCACCACTGTCTCTCCTGTTTAGGCCCCTGGGAAATGGTCTCTGAGAGTCACAAAATCATTGACCAGATGTTTCCACTCTTCCTTAATGGTAGGTTCCTCTGTATAGCTCCGTCCAAACAGCATTATTGTATTGTTCTCAACACTAGATATTGCTTCCCTGAGGATATAGAGTCTGTCAGCTCATTTTTATCAATTCCTTGCAATAAAGTTCCTGAATCCTCTCTGTGTTGGTGAGGGGGGGGGTGGTCAGGTGCTGTTCATTCCCAAAGACCCAAATGCAATACAACTTTGTGACTGAACTGCAGTGACTGTTGGGAAAAGCTGAGGAGGGAGATCGATATGAAAGCAGCTGATTACACTGTACAGTGAGGAGCAGACAGCTAACCAATGGACCCCAACCTTCCGATGTCCTCTCGTCTCTAGTCACATGCAGTCTGATTAATGCCCTTCCCCAAAGTGCTCCAGATGAAGGGCATTTAAGTTTCTTTAGATGTGAGTTGGGTATTCAGGAGTGAGTGTCTGATTCTACAGCAGACTGGCCTGTCCTGGCAGTCGCTGTTAGCATTAGCCACGTCAGCATGGAGGACCTCTGTCTTCCAGGCCTGCAGGGGGCCGGCTGGCAGACAGACCGCACGCTCCTCGACTGGGATGAGTGGAGGGTGGTGTGGAGGAAGAAGAGCGATTGAAGGCGGGAAAGAACTGGATAGGTGTCATGACCTGCAGGCTGAGTCCGTGGGACCCCCTCGGTGATGAACACACCTCCCCATCATCAAAGCTCCTCTGGCATCGTCTGTCTTCATTTTCGTGATCTGTGTGCCATTTGTTTTGATAACGGGATAAAAGAATGAAAAAATCCATGCGTTGTTGTATCTTCTCCCCCACCCTACATTTTATAAGGGTTTCCCTTGATTTATAGATGTATTCCATCATCTCCAGGTTTCCGTTTATCGGATGTCTTAATCTTAGTTTCGCTTCGGCTGATTTTTTATTCCAAGATATTTGGACCATTTGGCAAAAAAGTCCTTGACTGGAGTGTCACTCGTCACCATGTGTAAGTCATCCACAAGGTGGCAGCATCTGAAATTGTTATACTGAGAACCACTGTCGAGTATGTGACCAGCTTCTATATAATGACACATATGCCATCTTACAAGGGCAAATGAAGTGTAAGCGTTCAGCTCATGCTCATGTTAATGTTGCTTACACTGGCATAATTATGTAGCAATAGATGAGATGGAGAAGCCAAATCATTTCATAAATTCGAGCTCACATTTCGTCTGGTGAATTTAAGTACAGACGCTCCTCTACTTACGAAGTTTCAGACATACGAACGAAGAAATTTTGTTCGTTGGGCTCGTTTCCTGTCCACAACATCAATTTTTTTTCTGCACGCCAGTTCCGCCTAGTACGACTTCTGGCCGCTACTCCCACCATGCAGCAGCGTAGCATGCATACTCCCAGCATCCTAGTTCTTTGTACTTGCATATACCCTTAAAATGATGTTGAATAACAAGTTACGAACGGCCATTCGGGACGTAACTCGTTCGTAAGTAGAGGAGTGTCTGTATTCAATTGGTTTTGTATACATTTGGTTTGTATTTGGATTTTTTGCACCTCTTGAGAAAAAAAATAGCCGCCCATTTCACCTTTCAGAAAATTGCTGTCCATACCGAAAGAAACATTTGATGGATTTGGAATTTGCAAACACTCATGAAATTGGATGGCGTCAGAAGCCAGTGTTTTGCTTATTCCGCATGACCACGCTGCGATGCTCCCCCATGCGAGAGGCAGTACAGTTTTTTTGTGCCTTGTCATCCTTGGCCTCTTTCTGGGACCCCTCAGAACCTCCTGCTGTCACACTGTGCCCTATCATGGTGGGTCTCAGCTGCTCAGCCCCCTCCACCTAATGCATCACACTCCCTATGCCTAGCAGCCCCCTCCACCTACCACATCACACTCCCTATGCCTAGCAGCCCCCTCCACCTACCGCATCACACTCCCTATGCCTAGCAGCCCCCTCCACCTAACGCATCACACTCCCTATGCCTAGCAGCCCCCTCCACCTACCACATCACCCTCCCTATGCCTAGCAGCCCCCTCCACCTACCACATCACACTCCCAATGCCTAGCAGCTCCCTCCACCTACCACATCACCCTCCCTATGCCTAGCAGCCCCTGCTACCTAATGTATCACACTCCCTAGGCCTAGCATGTATTAGGCCGCAAACTGAATACATTATTTATGTATTTGTCATTATTTTTCTGATTCACTGCCAGGATGTTTGTTTTTATATTTGAATGTAAGTATCAGTTTTGTGTCTTATTTCAAAGACTGAAACTTTTATCGTTAGTCTTGATCCTGATTTTGAGGCCCTGGTTTGTCGTCTCACTTTAATCCGATCATAGCATGTCCCCGGCTTATTAAGCCTCTTCCGGCCTGACTGCGGGCTGCTCCTCGGGTGACCTCTCCCGGTCGTGACTCAACACGTCCCCTATAGACACACAAGCCAGCCCATGGCTGCCGAGAAGTGTCCCTGCAAATATACTCTCCTCTGTCGACAGAAAATGTTTTCTCATCTTCACCTTTTGAAGGAAGTGAGCAAAATTTCTCATTCCAGAAAGGGTGAAATGAAAAGGTTTTTAGTGTTTTCCATTTTTTGCATATTGCTGTTTGTGTGAAGCCAACTGTTATGGAAATAAGCATTACAAACCGCTCCATTTTAATGATGCGTGCTTAAAGCAGCCAGCGGTAGACTCTCAGCAGTCAAAGTACTGTAAGTATAATTAAAGTATAAGTAATGCTAACAAAGTATCAGGACCAGAACAGTAGTACTATTACCATCCAGTATCCCAGCTTAAACACTTTAAGAGTCTAGTGTCTCTTTTAAATGCTGATTAAATGGTGTTTTAAACCTTATCTTGTATATTTGTAGTATATCAGCAAAGGGAGTATAATATTCAATAATAGTAGCAAAATACATCCCTTTGCATGTTTGTTCTTGTAGTGGTGTAGCATGTAATTATGCATTGCTTTTTGATATTATAAGTGTTATATAATTGTATAAAAATAACTGGATTCTTTATTCTGCATTTCTTCCGTTGTAAACAAGCAGCATGGTGGTGGTGAATCACTGGGTAGCGTCGATAGATTGGAGATGCGTATTCATGAAGTCTTGTCGTGCTGAAGTGCGTTAAATATAGGTGCGATTGCCGGCCCTGTTAAGTGCCCGGGATGAAAGTTCGCCACTGCACCATTATTCATTTTCATGTCTTTGTTTTTACAGGCATTGGCATGTACAGGTTTAAACTAAAGATACATTAATAGCAGTACCTTAATTTACTTAAGGAGTTTGGAACTGGACCATATCAAGTGTCAGGATAAATTGGGGGGGGGGGGGGGGGGTGCATTCAAATTACCATAAAAGTGACAAATAAAATGGTTTTGGCCCCGATTTTAATGCTGGAGTATGAATTTTTGAGCCACCGATT
>JAODKC010000048.1:7540750-7556147 GCA_026777985.1 Mormyrops attenuatus | reverse complement strand
CGCGCGCGCTCCGCCCCCCCCCGCCCGCGCCGCCGCGCCGCCCCCCCCCCCCGCGGCCCCCCCCGGCCCCCCCCGCGGGGGGGGCGGGCGGGCCCCCCGCTAGGAGATTTGGAGGTATAGGTCCATTACACTGAGCAGAAATGTGGGGTGGAGAGTAACCTAAACTGAGGTGGCCCCGTGTCTCTGTCCCCTCTGATTCGATGGGAGTCACAGATGGGACCTCCTCAGAGTGAACTCCTTATGAGAAGGGCCAGAGCTGCCCTGCCTCCTTTGAGACCATCAGTTCAGCAGGTATAGACTACTAGCATGCGGTTGTAGGAAAAATGGATAAATTCATATTCATCTAACCCATCTGCGGCCTAAGCCTATACAGTCAAGCTCCTTGAAATGACCCCCCCAGCAGCCTTTAATGGATCATCGACCACCAGCATCATGAAAAGACCACATGCATCATCATTAAGATCGATGCTGAAGGAGCAGCTTAAGCCCAGGCTCAGTTGAAGCCCTCGTCATTATGGAAGATGTAGCCGCATACCTCATGAGAGGCCTTTGTATGTTTTTGAAGCAAACATGCACATTAAAACAACACTTTTAGAAATATTTTAAATGCCGGTGTAGAAAGAGGAATTTTCATTACAAAGGACCCGTAACATCAGGGTCACCTTATCCTACTTAAACTGAATATGTATTTCTCTGGTAGACAGATCAATACTGACAATTGTGTCAGAGTGTTTGCATTTCACTATAAGGCATTTTCTTTGTCACTGATTTCAGATCAGCCTCTGAAGCACGCCGATCTCCAGCAGCTGTGAACGGACCACCATGATTTAAGACTTCTGATCCAGTCAGGGACCATCAGCTCTCCACGTTGTTTAAGCATCTGCTCTGTTACTTTAAGGACCGGCAACCAATGCTGGAGCAGAGCAACAACCTTCGAGTCAACTAATTATTTCCATAATTAAACAAATTAGTTTTAAGACAGCAGAAAAGCCTGCAAAGAACGCAAGTCTTCCAATGCCAGAACAGGGGAGTTAAGTACCAAAGCAAACATTACATTTTCTTTAGAATTATTTCTAACCATAGGCAATTTAAACTCTGCCCTATGTTTTCTGTATTAATGGATAGACATATGTTTATATTTGTGTGTGTGTGTGTCTGTGTGTTTGTATATATACCAGACAAAAGTTTTTGCACAGGACTTTTCCATTTATTTCATAAACTTGTTATTGTTAAACATTGCAAAGTTGAGTGAACAATTATAGATGAAAATAAGTGAAATAAAGAAGTTTCTTTTATAATGTGGAAAGAGTATGTACAGTGCATGTCTAACACCATATAGTAACTGGTTGTGTGGTGATCACATAGTCAAATTGTAGGCTGTCCTTTAATTTTTAATGTGCTAGTTAACTGTTTCATCCCATGAAACAGAGCAGAATTTAATGTCCCTTGTAGAAAAGAATGCATCGAATTTTCTCTGCCATTATAACTGCTAGAGGAGGTTACTTTGATGAATCAAAGATATTACACTTTCTTGCTAATACAGGCACCCAGAAGATAAACATAGTGTAAATTTATTTGTTAGCAAAGAATATTGAGTGTATTTTTAATAAATGCTAAGTAACATGCAAATGGAGAAAATCTCAGCATGAGCTTGTGCATATACACATATGGATGCCTATCAACATAAGAACGTAACCAACACACACATATGTTTTGTGTTATTGTGATAAAAACATGAAGAACCTTCCAAGATTAAATTAAATTAATTAATTAAATAACACCTTTGTACAGGGGTGAACACCAACACCATGGCAGATTCTGACAGACATTTCATGAAAGTGCAGACTGGTTGATGATCCCCTGGGTTGAAGTTCTCATATGTAGGTATCTTTCAATGAAAGTGCAATGTAATTTATACAAATTATCTGTTTTCATAACGTACAGTTTCTCCTCTACATCTCTCCAGTAATTGAAAAGTAATTTTTCAATAATCTGGCAGGCTGTTTTCAGTCTATCGGTACCCGGTTCATTTTTGATGAAAAAAAATAGTCTTTCACGTCGAAAAAATGCGTCTGTAGGCCTAAATATTAATCATCAAAATGCAACAAAAACGTGCCTTCAGAGAGCAGGACATGTGACCTCTACACACGTGAGACCTGTTTTTTCATCTGGATATGGAACCTATTTGAACATCGCTTTGCCGCCATGGCTTGCAGTATGCGATAAGACTTTTAAATCACGCATCTAAATGGATATTTTCAGAACCCATTGTGTGTAGGATGCCGTCAGCAGATAGATACCTTTAAAATCTGAGCAGAGGCGGCATGAGCCGGGCAAGATGCGGTGGGACCTGGGGACAGAGGGAGCCCCGCATTCTGACAGCTGAGACACGCCATCATTCTGTGCTTTGGTGACACTAACGGGATGACAACGGGGTCTGGGACAAACATAAGTGCTTATTGTGAATATGGAGATTTGAGGACTGAGATGGGGAAGGTTCCAGAATGAAATCTAGACTTAAATCTAGTCATGTAGCAATAACAGCGATCAGAATGCAAGGCTCCAAAAACAACAACAATGGGATGTACAGCTGTTCCCTTTGTCATGCGAGAATGATATATTAATATTTAAAAGAACACGTCCCGGTTTTATTTTGTATACAGTCATATATGTATATGTATTAATCTGTGTGTGTGTGTGTGTGTGTGTGTATGTGTGTGTGTGTGTGTGTGTGTGTGTGTGTGTGTGTGTGTTCATGTATGCATGTATGTATGTGTAAACCAAGACTTATAAGCTCGCCTACCTGTGTAAATAGGCTACATTACTATGTATCAAGCTATCGCCTTTTCCATTCAGAACCTTTTCCATCTGTGCGCGGTTAATAAATTAAGCAAGAGTAAATAAGCATTTGACAAATTCGTGAGTAAAGTCTGCTTCTTCACTGCCTCGATAGCACGACGGAACTACACACTGCACTAATGAGGAGGTAAGGAAGGAAATATCATGAAAACGCTTATAATAAATGGTCAAGAATGAATATTACCCTAAATCAGCGTAATATGTTCCATAGTACATTTGAAAACATCTCCTTGCTATTTATTCTACGTAAATGTACAGGGTGGGTGCTCTATATGCGGATGAACCCTTTAAATCTGCTGAAACACTCGTTCCCCCGTTGCTGTTAATACTGAGTTACTATCTGTGATCGTGAAAACGGGAGGGTGGGAGAGAAGGAAGGCGGTAGTGCACCTTGCTCGAAAGCCGAGCATAGCACACGAACATTTCCCCGATGGATGGAGGCTGCATCCTGCAGCGACGATGGCAGATAAGACGCGTCCCCGGCTTTTCTCTTTAATGCAGCCACATCTTTAGAAAGCGAAAGCGCCGAGGAGTCTGCGGAAGGTAAGCCGGAACCTGTTGTGCGCTGATCGGGTCTCTGACACAATGAAATTGTTTTGAAGGCTAGATAAGGACGCGTCGTGTAGGTAAGTACGCGAACAGGATGGAGTTCAAATGTGCCATTTGGTCAACTATTCAAACTGCGATGTTTGTGTATTATTTGTTAAGCCGATCACTCAAAAGAAAACAATATCAATAGTTTGGTTTTGATTTTTCAGAAATTAATAAACATGGTTTTTATGTTACCTGTTAGGAAAAAGATACTGTTTTGTTTTGATGAATGTTATAATATAAAAACGCAGCTATTTATCAAAATTATCTAAGCTTGTTTTAATCAAAACTGATTTTATGAATATTCGATTGATCTTAATTTTACTTGACCTTAACAAACCGCTTGAGATAACCCTATCTTTAGTCCTGAGATTTTGAGCGGACTACAATACCATTGAATATTATTACTATTATTATTATTTTAACCTTTTACATAAAACATTCGGATACTTCTTAGGAACATGATGAGCGCCACCCTCCGCTGACAACAGATAAACCCCTTTCTCATCAAACCTAATTTAAAAGATTCATCCTGACTGAGGTACATCTCGTACAATACAAGCTTCTCTAGTATTAAAGTACACAGACTGACTTGGCTGTTAGTGGCATTTTTTTTTATCCTATTATAGCAACAAATGTTTGCGTTAACGTCTTATGTGTGCTTTTGGTCCTTGTTTGTTTGTTTGTTGTTAATTGAAGACTAATGTTTAACATAACTGGTATACTGATAATATATTTATCAAAACGCATGGCTGTTAGAAGTTTTCTGTCCCACGCCTGGTCGGCATTTGGGCAGGGGTTGGGCATGCTACCAGAACACTCCTGGGGCAGCCCCCACGCTTTTCAACACCCCCATGAACAATAACACGTCAAGACCGCCTCAGTTTAGCATTTTCCCCAGACAGCAGGCTGTGCGGCTCGGTCGGTTGTCTGCTTGTATCCCACTCTTATCTTACATGTGCCTGTCCAGTGCCATGCCGCCGATTTACAGCAGCCCAGAAAAACAGAAGCTGGCATCTGGGCCGGGGAAAACAATGGACTTCTGAGCTGAAACGGCTTTGATATAATGTTTTGCCAGTAGCTGGCACATCGGACTACGTGCGGGAAATGCGGTCTCGCTGCTTCGCCCGCATGTGCTGCGGTCGGAACACCGGGCTCTGCAATCTACCGGCTTAGTGCTGCAGGGCGAGCATCAGTTGAAATGCAGTAAAAAGTCGGGTTTTCAGTCTACGTCGTCCAGTACGAATACGTGAAAGAATAACAAAGCATACAGTTTTGTTTTTCTTTTTAATGAAGTGACCATATGCAGGGTCCATACTCCATATGCATCTGCGCCCCCAGTCAGTGAGCTATTCGGTCACCATATGCGCCTGTTGCAGGATTTTTTACGTTTGGTTCCCTGCATTTGGGAAAAAAAATACATCGCATACTTTCAGCAATCTCAAAATCGCCTTCGGCGTGCGGTACATTATGCACCATGAAAGAGTGGCATGTCTTTCTGAAAACGCCGCTCTCAACATCCCCCTTCCGTAAATAAAAAGCAAAAGCGACGACAAAAGGCTTTCATAGCGACTCCCAAGCCTGGCTCTGGTGTCCTTTGATTGGTGCATTTTTGATCCTGCCAAATAAAACTGAGACGGAAAGGAAGTTGGTGTCGTTCTACGGCCGGAGGTTTTCACATCTAACGCCAGACGCCTTGATGTCCGCTGAAAATTTAATTGGGACCGACTATATGTCTAAAATTTTCACACCCTCCAGCTGGACGCAATTTCTAGATCTTATGAATAAATACGAACTACAGTCTTGTCGTTTTATATCACATATATGTGTGTGATATATATTCATAGATTGTATCATATAGACCACCTTGGGTGCCAACATTTATACATGACTTTTATTGAGCACAGTTATTTCTTGTGAGCTAATTACTGTGGTTTTAATTAAGGCCTGTTTGGTTTTGGTCCTGACAAACAGTAAGTCCATTCAGATAAAACCTTCTCTGGTCTGTTTCCTGGACAACGGGGTCTAGAGTCCTTGCCCTCAAGGGGGCAGTGTAAGGGTTTAACTTGATGGAGCACAAGTGACTGTAACTAGGAGACATCCATAAAGAGCTTGACCAGGGCACAGTAAGGGCTCGTTCCTACTATGCGCGTTGAGGTGCACCTTTCATCGACATGCGCGTTCTGCGATTCGCCAGAACAACATACATTGCATAGATAGCTATGCATGATGTCCCCACTAGTGCACTGCGTTGCAGTGCATTTTGAAAATGCCCACATTTCTGCACACATCAAAAATGAATACAAATGTATTGCAAAGTGTTTGTATGCATGTTTTTATTCCCTCTTTTTTCCCATAAACACTAGGGACAGTCCTGTGCATTCTTGGAAATGGCTAATACAACGCAGCATTGAAAACGTGCAAAGACACAAGAAAATGGACAAACAGGAGATGAAAACACAGAAAAAAAATTCATTACAAAGCATTCATTGCATTTTTTGGCATCCCTAGTGTGAACATACCGTAACAAGGTTAAATGCAACACATCCTGGTACCTTGCTATAGCAGCAAGACTCAATAATGAGTAAGATTGAAGGAGAGCAGATACTGGTACAACAAAAACTAGGCAGTACTGTAGCTATTTGGGAGCTTGGTGGCCTGTTGTGTCTTTGCATTCCTATATCTTGCCAAATCGAAAGAGAGGAAGTGGCCGGCTATTTCAAGGAGACCCAGGTCCTCACCTGCGGTGTGATCTGTTATCAGGGATCTGC
Source organism: Mormyrops attenuatus (assembly GCA_026777985.1). Taxonomy (NCBI): domain Eukaryota; kingdom Metazoa; phylum Chordata; class Actinopteri; order Osteoglossiformes; family Mormyridae; genus Mormyrops; species Mormyrops attenuatus. Next base: position 7,549,926 of record JAODKC010000048.1, on the reverse strand, counting down.
TCAACACCACAGTGCGTCAAGCCAGGAGTTGGGTTTGCCTCTGCCTGTGTCGCAGTTAAATATTGAGAAGGCAGTCAGAAAAGTGAAGCTCAGACAATTTATCAAAGAGTCGCTGTGTGCTTTTTCAATAGCTGGGTCCCGGAAATCCAATTTGAAACACAAAACAAACAGGGAAACAAAAATAGTTTTATCGGAAAAGTGGGACGACTAGCGATGTGGCGGCAGTGTGCGTTTTTCTCACATTAAAAAATAAAAGGGAGAAACGCTAGAAAAATTGGAGGCAAATAAGAAAAACAAAAGAAAGCAGAAAGTGCTTTGTGCCTGCAGAGCCCGGGGGTCTCACTGGGGCTGAAGCCGGGAAGGCGAAGTGCTACCGGGAGGGTGGCCCGCTTTCAGAGCCGCGGTCACGCAGAACGCAGCCACACAGCAGCCGCTCCATGCCTTGGCAGGGACCTCAAGGGGAATCCTCTCTTTCAAGATCTTTCCAGTCCATTCAAAACCATTCCTGTTTTTTTGTTGTTTTGCATATAACTGCCTGTTCTGCAAAATATCAAAAAATGCGCGGCTTATGAAACTGAACTATATATAGAGCCCAAGAAGTATATTTCTTATGCCACGTAAAATATATGTAAATATTCAGCCGGTTTGCCAGCCCGTGTTACAGATGATGCCCCCTGTGCCTGCAGTGGAGGTGGTACAGTGCAGAGTAATGGGACGTGGCAGTAATGTGCACGCTGCAGTTTCCCCTCCGTTCAGTATCGATCGCATTTTGGCCCAGTGCATTTTTACATTTACCATAATGAAGCACATGTTATCAAAGGAAGCAAATTAAATGCAGGCTGGAAGGAGCTGACTTGGCGCGACCCACTGTGCCGCTGGCTGGCACCCCTGCCAGGCCTCCTGGCATACTCTGCATGAGGAGCAGCGCTGGCAGACCTTGGTGGTGTGGGGCAGTCCTGTCCTGCCAGACGTCATCAACCCCCCCCCTCGCCAGCTGGGCACCTTGCAAATCAAAGGCACCACCTTCTGCCTAGTCTGTCACCTCTTTGAAATCCTGTTCTCGTAGTTTCAGTCGCGTGGGACCGTGATGATGGAGCCTTCCATCCCCCCAAACGTTGTGCCAGACCTTCCTGATTCCCAGCCTCGCCTTGACTCCGACTCCGTTGAATCCGCCTGAAACGAAATGAATCTCATCTGAAACGTCTGCTGCATAAGAATGCATTATTTATTTAAGTTTTAAATATTTTAGTCAGAGTTTTATCTAACACTCCAATGTTAAACATTTAGTATAAATAATTTTTAAATTATAAATATGAATTGGATTATGTAGGATAGGATTAATCTGGCATATTTAAAAAGTGTGGTTTGAAATGTAGTATTTTTCTTAACAGTAATAAAAACCAAGAATGAATGTTCATTAGGGTTAAAGTCACTCTTGGCACCCCCCGCCCGCCCCAGGAGGGAGGGGGAACTCTCATATTAACATCCCAGGGAGGTGCCACGGCTGAGCTGGGCGACAGGGGGGGCCGGGCCGGGTTCAGAATGGCGTCGAATGGCACGGAGAGACGCCGGCAAGCCACGCCCATCACCACGCCGGAGGGAAACGTAGTGACGAGCTTCAGCTTCGAGAGCTACCAGCTGGAGGAGGAGGACTTCCAGGCCAAAGACGTTCCCGATAGAGGGATCCTTACCTTTGCAGAGCCGGGTAAGACACCGCCATCATTGTCACGGCCTGGGGTTTAGGGTGGGGCTGCCCTGTGGACTGAATGTGCCCCTGAAGATTGATTTACCCCAGTACCATCAGCCTCCGTGAGATATGGAGCCATTTGTATGGTAATTTGTCTCGGCTTTTGGAGAAAGCTGATCCCCTATCTGCATCTGCTCTCTGAGTCCCGCATGTGCCAGTAGTCAGTCCCAGACTCATCCTCCAGGATCAGAATAAATCAGGGATACACTCTCGCCTGACATTGGTTTGGGCCTTCAAATACGGAAGCTTGGCTGCTTTTTGGACCCCTGCGATCATTGTGTCGAAGGAGCCACCGTGCGTTTCCTTTGGATTATTAACGTGGAGCAAGCTCCCTAATGGACCAGAGCCATTACCAAAGGAGGCCTAGTCAAGTGATTATGAGTAAGCATACCCTGCTTTTTGAGGCTGTTGTGAATGCTAGCACTGGGCTCCAAGGCTGAGACTGGAATAGGGATGGGTGGGCTGGCTTAAAGAAAACCCCTAGCCCATAAGCGGTACTATGAGATATGTGTGAAATGGCTGCAGTTGCTATAGATGCAGTCTACGCAAGCCTAAAATCCTGCGCAGAGCAGGAGACGGTTCTAACTCTTAAAGGGTCTCCAAGAGGACAAGTAATAAAAAGTCGCCCTCCTCATGCCGGCTGGGATGCTCATTACATGCTCCTCCCTCTGATTTACCATGGTAAGTCTTCGAGGAGCCTGCACCAGATGACCAGTACCATGGGATATACTTTGCAATGCTGCTAGCCGGAGTTGGATTCCTGCTGCCGTACAACAGCTTCATCACTGACGTGGACTACCTGCATCACAAATTCCAAGGTATGCATCATCCCCTGTGCTCCAGTAGGCTGATGGCATTAGGGTGGGGGGGAGGTATTTTCTGAAATGTGTTGTGTGAAGACATAAGTGTACAGTTGATGAGGAACTAGTGATGGGCTAAGTTTTGTGATATCTCTTCTTGCCCTTCTGCTGATCCTTCAGGAACGTCTATTGTGTTTGACATGAGTCTGACGTACATCCTGGTGGCCTTGTTGGCGGTGGTCCTGAACAATGCCTTGGTGGAGACTTTGGGTCTACATACCCGGATCACTGTGGGTGAGTGATAGGAGACCATCCCCAATATCACCTGCCTGTTGGAACAATAGCCTGAACGCTTCTTTGGTGCAACAATACGAGCAAGTAGTTGTTTGCCTGACGATGGTATCATCAGATGTGCTTCCTAACGTTCGAGGGCTTTCAGGAGAATCAGAGAGAGTATATAAGAATTCAACTTTAGGCAAGTCCTTCCTGTGTTCTGGGAACTTGAGGAACTCATTGTACTCCATTAATGCCGTTTGTCATGGGGGAGGCCATCGGTATGAGACTGACCTTTGTCTTCCGAAACAACTCAGGATCAGCTACAAATGGAAGACCTGCTTTTCTTATGTGTGTGAGCTGCAGTTAAGAGAACATTTGGCTGGGGATCGCCGCGACAGCCCAAAAGCAGCTGTATCCAATGGCCTTGATGGAATATCTGAGTTATTAATACTCTCACCAGCGCAGAGAGCATTAAATCGCACACATGGCAGACCAAGACGGTTCCATTAGAGCAGAGATAGAGCCTTAGTTCTAATGAGATCAAAGGATGCAATTGGAACAAAAAACCTTTTGTGTTTTTCCGAGCAATAACACAAGGCTTTTGATAATGTAGCCACTCCTGAATTCAGCGGGGTGAATTAAGATGGCTTTTTAAAACACGGGGGACACAGGGACAAATCCCGGGAGCATCTCAGCGCGTCTGATGTCACACTGAGCTCTCCACTTTGCTGGGGGAGGGACTCATCCCCACAGGTGACAGAGTGAACTCCCCCCTCCACTCACCCACCTGCAGGCTACCTGTTTGCTCTTGGGCCGCTGCTGTTTGTGGGTGTCTGTGACGTCTGGCTGGAGCAATTCACCAACAAGCAGTCCTATGTCATCAACCTGGTGGCGGTGGGGGTGGTGGCCTTCGGATGCACAGGTAAACGCGCCTGGGAGCTGCTGCTCAGTCGGGTGAACAAGCTTCCCTCCGCACCACCCTGTGCTACTGCTCCTCCATCTCCTCCTCTTTTCATTCCAGTTCAGCAGTCCAGTTTTTATGGCTACATGGGGATGCTTCCAAAGAGGTACACCCAAGGAGTGATGACCGGAGAGAGTGAGTAAAACCCTACCCTTTCCAGGCCTCATCTCCCCCGGTCAGGCTGCCCCTGAGCTGCCATATGCGATCATTAACCACGGATCCAAATGTCAAAGGGGTCCTTTAGTCAGCTATGTTGATTTACTGCATCCTTTTCATTTTATCTGATTGTTTTGCTGTATTTCCTGAAACAAAACATTTCATCTGTCGGGTACAATTTGTATTTTACAGCCATGTTAACTAAGCCCGCTGTTTGTCCTGGTTTGTTAGGAACATAAACCTGAAATGAAAATGAAATGAAAATAGGAAAGATTTAGAGCGAGGGTGTGGATTTGGGTATGGATGATAGGGACACACACCTACCAATACTGTGGGAGTACCGTGTGTGTTTACAGGTGCAGAGGGTTCAGGATTGATTTGGTCCCTATCAGTGTTTGACATCGAACCAATGTCCTTGATTTATAGAACCACATTTAAAATTATTTAATAAAGAAAAATTAAAGAAAAGACAGATATTATAGTATTTTTATAGTACTATTATTCCAGAGTCACCTGGTTTGGTACTTAAAATAAACTTGAAGAAATCAGTCTCTTATCAGAGATTCACTAATCCAACATGCTGTCTGCTGGATGCAGGTACTGCGGGCGTCATCATATCCCTGAGTCGCATCTTCACCAAGCTCCTGATCAAAAATGAGAAGAAGAGCACCATCATCTTCTTCCTCATCTCAATCTGCATGGAGCTCACCTGCTTCATGCTGCACTTGCTGGTGCGTCGGACCCGCTTCGTGCGGCACTACACCAGCCTCGCCCGTCAGGGTCTCACCGAGGTCAAAGGTCACACAGACCGGGCCACCGGATACCAGGTCCACCATGATGTCAATGCAGAGGAAGTAAGATTCGTAAGTTTTTCTTTAAGTAGAAGGTGCTAAGTTGATATAGCATGATATACTATTAAAGTTATTTTTTTTAATTTGGGGTTTAGATAGGTTTAGACTTGGTTACAAAAATGTGTTGTAAACTACTTTAGCATCTGCTAAGGAATAAGGGTGTATGTGAAAGAGAAGATGGAGTATCTTTGTAAAGGAGCAGAGTCTCTGAGTAGCATGGTGGACTGTCTCTGTAAGGGAGTAGAGTATCCAAGTGGTGGGGTTGAGTACATTTGTAAGGAAGTAACTGAGTGCCAGGTTGAAGCACCTTTGTATGGGAGTAGAGTATCTATGTGACAGGATGGACTATATCTGTAAGGGAGTAGAATATCTGAGGGACAGAGTGGACTGTCTTCATAAGGGAGTTGAATATCCGAGTAGCAGGGCAGAGTATCTCTGTAAGGGAGTAAAGTATCTATGTGACAGGGTGGAGAATCATTATAAGGGAGTAGAGTGTCCGAGAGGCAGAGTGGAGTTTGTAAGGGAGTAGAGTATCCAAGTGGCTGGATAATGTATCTTTGTAAGGGAGCAGAGTATCTATGTCACAGGGTGGAGTAGTTGATTGTCTAAATGGCAGAGTGGAATATCTTTGCAAAGGATTGGCATACATATCTAACAGGGTGGAGAATCTTTGTAGCAGTATTTTTGAGCTAGGGTGGAGTATCTGAGCAATACAGTGAAGTTGCAGAGACTAAGCAGCTAAAATGACTGCAGACTTAAACGCAGTAATGCATCGTCTGTAACACGGCTCTTCTTTACCGGGGGTGGGGGGGGCATTTATCTGGTAATTTATTGAGGCATGGGCGCCAGCTGTGCATCCCCAGCCAAACGCCACGCCCCTGCCAGAGCCCTGCGTCGCCATAACAACAGGGCGGTGTGCAGGCTGAGAGTGCGTCATGAGCAGGGAGGCGGCACGCTGGCTGCCTCGGTCCTTATCATCTATTAGCCGTGATCAGCATTTGCAGCACTGCCTGGATCTGTTCAGCTCGTGACACGTTTATTAAAAAATTAGACTATAGTGGTGTAAAAAATCCAGAAGGCTTTTGGCATGTATATAGGCCACAATTCCTGTTTGAAGTGGGTATAGGGCCTATGTCCACAACACACTACTAGACCTGCTTTTGCAAGTTATATTTTTCTGTTATTGTTCTGAATTTCCTGTTATTTGGTGGGTTGGTAATAGAGTTTCCCATTTTAAAGCTAAAAGTCACATTACCATCCACACATGCAGGCTGGTTTTCCTTTTCACACGCTGAGGAAAATAATTAGCTTTTACAGTGGGGGGAAAGATAAATAAATAAATAAATAAACGACCTCATTAATGCAGGCTTTAGAAGGTTATTTTTGAAGGTGTGCATGGACAGAGTGATAGTGAATTCAAATTTCAACTGAATGACATCAAAAAATGAAAAAACAAACTGCCTTTTTATCTACCCTTAAAACCACTAACATCAATTTTGAGCTCTAAAGAATTGCTCTAACCTGCCAGCAGAGAATCCCACTTGTTAATGTGGACTGATTTCAATTACACATGCGGTACAGGGAATTCGAAACAACACAGAAAAGAATTTCCCAGCCCAGCCAGGAAGTAAACCATTGATAATTGAACAGGGAAAGCTGGTACTGTGTTCTGGTGCAAAAAAACTGTGATCCTTCAACAACTAAATAATCCATCATTTGAAAATCTTTGCATCTATCCTCCCTAAAATGGCTGCTTCTTTAACAATTGTGACTATATGAGTACCAGAGTCTGTTTTTATCCCCTTTTAATATCATTTATCTTGGAAGATTGTTTCGTTTGGTTGATTGTCTGGGTTTACCTTGAAACGTAGCTGTCTCGGTTATTAGTTGAAACGCCCCTCCCCCCTCCAGGCAGTTGTCGAGATTTAGCTGTCAGATAAGCACAGTGCAGCCCAGCGCGTCCCCGGAATGAAATAATGTTTCGTTCCTTGCATGTCAGAGGGCACTGTTGTTTGTCTCTCTGCCTTGACAGAGAAACAGTGCTAGTCAGAAATGAGACTGCATCGGAAAGCATCCACAAAAATGAAGAGGCAGAGGCGGAATCTTGCACAGTTCTTGGAAGGCTTCCCCAGCCAATGTAATTCTGCTGTACTGGGTCCTTAAAATGGTTTTGCAACTTTTTAATAGATTAGAGAAGCACAACCTGGTACTGACTGTTAGTGATGTCAGGGAGGGCGGTGCTTGATTACCAGGAGAGAGGGAATGATTGGGCACAGGCTGGAAGGGGAGGAGCTTCTAGCTCCTTCTCATGGTAGACAGGAGGACACAGACCTCTGCTGTCTTTGCTGTTAGGATGATGGAGCTGTGGGTGTTCCTCCTGCCGACGGCGAATTGGCCGGCAGCGGGACCTACGTGAGGTTTGACGTTCCCAAACAAAAAATGAAGACAAACTGGCCTACAGTGAAAGGTAAGGAAAATGGGCGTTAATGTGATAAATACCAGAGGTCAATATCCCAGGTCCAGCAGTAGCAAGTGGACATTATGGATTTTGTTCCAGTCTGGTGATAGTAAATCCCCCCTCTTTGAGATGCTGATTAAATGCATCACATATTTCAAATCACAGTAAACACCATGATGTAGCTGAAGGCTCACCATAGTAATTAAATTAAATTAAACCAGACTAAATAAGAAAAGAGCTACAAGTGCATCCCTTGAATGAATTAGCTATTAACTAAATTTAGATTAATCAATCCTTTAGTTACTTAAAATCCAGGGAAATGAAGTAACCTTAGATTAATCGAAATAATGAAGCAAATGAATCATTTTCATCATTATAATGGGCACACAGAAAACATTGTGAATCATCTATTTGGCTTTTTAACTATTAAATTTATTCCTGACACAAAATCAGTTTTAAAAAAGGAAAATAATGTAGTCTTCAATTAACAAATGTGGTTTAAAGCAATTGAATGGTGCAGTGCATTTACTCAACACATCTGTCAGGGATTATTAATTAAAGATCCCATCTGGATGTTGTGTGTTTCTTGAGACCCTGGAATGTAAAAACATGTAACATAAAAATAAGACAAAACGTATGAATTATGATGCTATTGGGGCACTACACATATGTGATTGTCTTGACAACCGGGGGTCTGACCTGCACCCCCTACTGGTGACGCAGACATGATCCTGCACCGCTACGTGGTGTCCCGTGTGATCTGGGCCTACATGCTCTCCATTGCGGTGACCTACTTCATCACCCTCTGCCTGTTCCCGGGCCTGGAGTCGGAGATCCGCAACGCCACGCTGGGGGAGTGGCTGCCCATTCTCATCATGGCTGTCTTCAACATGTCAGACTTTGTGGGCAAAGTAAGTGTGGGAGACCGCAGGCGGTGAGGACGCGGAGATACCGGGGCCTCGTAAAAGTAGTTAAGCAGCCAGCTTTGGGTGGGGGGCCCCTCCTGAGCCTTGACTGGGCAGTCCCTTGGGGGGGGTGGGGGGTGGGGGTTAGGTCAAGAATGGGAGGAGCCTGACTCTCGCCATCCTCCTGTCTCCCCAGATCTTGGCTGCCGTGCCGTATGACTGGAAGGGCGGCCGCCTGCTGCTGTTCTCCTGCTTCCGTGTGGTCTTCATCCCCCTCTTCATCATGTGTGTCTACCCGGTACAGAGGCCCACGCTCAGCCACCCTGCCTGGCCCTGCCTCTTCTCCCTACTCATGGGCATCAGCAATGGCTACTTCGGCAGTGTGCCCATGATCCTGGCCGCCCGGAAGGTGGCGCCCGAGCAGAGGGAGCTGGCAGGTGGGCATTTGCACGCCACCCACACTGGGCTCTTCACACTCACAGCTAGTGCACAGGGGAGTGAGGTCACGACCTCTGTGTGTCAGTGTCATTTTAATACCTGGCTATTATCGCGAACGTCTGCACGTTACCTCAAGCCTTACATGTGAGGGGCCCAAAGTGAAATGTGTGGTTATACATCTCATACCATATGTACCTTTGACTAAGTTCACGTACATGTCCGGAAAGCCTGATTTTAAAAACTACTGATGGACTTTCAACTGAGATATCATGTCCCACCACAAAAATTTGATGCAATCAGTAGTATCCTGTATATCGTATTGCAGAAGATAACTTTTAAGGAAAATATTTCCTTACAGGCAAGAAGAGGTCTATATTTTTTATGAATTACAGTTGACAGACTCCTGAGAATTTCGGTGGTGTTTTCATTATATATAAACTATATTTCATGCTGCCTGCTCCATTTTAATGCGGGATTTGGGTGAATTTTTAGCAGATGCATTACAGGAGGAAACATCACACAAATGTTCACTTGCATTCTTACCTGTCTGAAAAATGCCCCCCTTCCCCTCCCTCCCCCCCCCC
>JAODKC010000048.1:7522669-7532817 GCA_026777985.1 Mormyrops attenuatus | reverse complement strand
CCCCCCCCCCCCCCCCCCCCCCCCCCCCCCCCCCCCCCCCCCCCCCCCCCCCCCCCCCCCCCCCCCCCCGGGCCCCCAGGGGACACACGGGGGCCGCGGACCCAGCCCTGAGGAAGGTGCCTCAGGCTTAATGAGTCTATTAAGCTCTGCTGTCTTATTGACATCATCGTTAACGGTTGCAGTAAACCCCTGGCATGCGCACTTTTCCTCACACACAGTTAACCCTGTCTGAGGGCATGGAGTGGCATGTTAGGCTTCTGGTTCTAAGGAAGTTCTGCTGGTTACCCGGGTGTACATGGGGGGAAACATTAATTGCTTAGAATGCAGCAATTAGGTAATTAAAATAACAAATAAAGTAATTCTGGCAAGGGATCTCTAGTGTCATGGCCAAACACAGGTAAGTATATGGTTTTGGGGATGTGTCTGTGGAATGTGCATGCACACTACTGAGCAAAAGCAATTTATCTGGGTGTGGAAAAAAAAAAAACAGAATTAACGTTAGAATACATACAAACGAACAGTAAAACAATAAAAATGGCCAGAATTTCTTGTGTTCTCCTGAAAGTTACTGATATCTTGGTGGATGGCTGTTCTTGTTGGAAGGGCTCCTTTGCAGGTGTACCGAGTGTGCGGCGAAGGGGGCCGAACTGCGCCTCCGGGACGGACGCCTGCCTGAAATGGGGGGGGAGTAATGAGCGCGCGCGTTAGTGGTATGCAAAATAACTGCTCGTTTGCAACAAGACAACCGCGTTATGTAAATACGGGATTATAGGTACGTAACACATCGCTTTTGTGGCGCGTGCGTTTCCTGATGACGGATGTAAATTTCGCTGTGTCGGCTTGCCAGCAAGCTGTTCGAGTTGGAGCCGACAGAAAGCATTCGCGCCGGCTTTATTCCCCCCCCCCCCCCAAACTGTCACCCAACTTCTGTCGCTGTTTTTTCTTCCCCTTTCAAGAGACTAAAGGCTCCCTAACAAAACTATCTCGCGAGCGGGAGGATTTAATCAGCGCTCTGTTTGTTTTCCGGGCTCCTCTCTCTGTAGAAAATGAATTAATCTTCTTGTCAGGTATTCAAATGGCGGCGCCGAAACGCAAATCTCCTTACGGCGACAATGGCAGTACACCGGCCGGCTTTGTCGCTGGTGGGGAAGCGCCGGGCTTGACGCGGGGCGGCAGAATACGGGCCTTAGCGAGGAATTAGGCTTACGGTGACGTCTTTAGGCAGGTTAAGGATTTGGATTATGGGTTTTTGACAGTGTCAGGCCGAGATATGGATTACTGTGACCTCCGCTTTTAACGAGGACGGGTGATGAGCGTGATTTCCGATCCCATAAGCGGTCAAATAAATGTTTCCTGCATCAAAATAGCGCAGACGAGTAACAGAGAGCTGGGAATGTGGGAGATCCAAACCCATTCCACATTCCCCTAATGCCTCTTCGTCCATTCGGAAGGTCTGAAATTCCACTTCGGTCTCCTTTCGTCCTCTAAAGCGGGTAGTATTTCTCGAGTAGCGAGTGGCACGTGGTGCCAGAACAAGGGGGGAGGATGTGGGTTTAAATCATGGGAAGGGAACAGCTACCACACAGGTCAGAGCCCGGTTCTGAGTTAAAGTACAATGACCTGAGGTGGATCTGTAAATATACACCCCTGCAAATGGGTCAAATGGTAAAAATGCGTGTCTGGGGATAAATTCATGTGGTAAATGCACTACAGAGATAATATTACGCACACTCAGCTACGTCTTTTGAGTCCTTGTGGTTGAAAATGTTTTTTGCATGGGTCCTCACCCAGCTAAGGCAAGAGGTTTGGGATACGACTGAACGTTTCTTGTTTTCCCGGTCTACGGAAATCTCGAGACTCCATGCAGGCTCTCAGTGCTGTACTGTGAATTGCTAGGAAGCGTTAAAAAGCCCAGTGCTCTTTTATAACTGGACTCAGGAGGCTGCTACTAGTATTTCCAACATTTGAAGGTTTTACGCCATTATTTTAGGTGCCTTTGAATCACATAAAATAATTATGCACCTCTGGATGGCTAAACTTTTAACCCCCCTAAATATCCCCCTTCCTCCTCAGTGCCCCCCATCCATCCCCAAACAACCAGAAGACCACTTTCCCTTCACGGGCTCATGTACTTTCTGGGAAGTGACTTTTTTTTTAACCACCAGAACCGCCGGTAAACCCCAGCTCAGATGGCTGCTAGGAGGGCGAGAAGGCGGCCCTGTTTTATTGAAACCATAAACCCATTGACGTCACTTCTTGTAAGCCCTGCTTCCCGTGAAAGACTTTTATAAATCAGCGCAGTGCTGTAATTCTGCTTGGGTCAAGCCTGACGCTGGAGCTAATGTGAGTTTTATTAACCCATAAACTTGTTTTGTCCTCTCCATTACCTGCTGCACCCTCGTGAAACACCACCATCATCTCCAGCACGTCACTTACATTCCTGCTTTCAGATCTGCGAATCCAGAACACGGATGGTAACAGTCAGACAGGATTATACTGAGAAACACACTGTACTAATCTATTCAGTGTTTTGCTCTACTGTGTTCACTTGCATACAACAAATCGTACACAATTGCATTTGTCCTGGATTTAATACCTGTCTCTTGTAGAAACTGAGTTGGGGGTTGGTCATTTACAAGGTTACGCAAACTTTGTTGAGTTAATGTTTAAGGCTAACAGTCCCACTCCAAAGTGTAAACCTTCAGAATTATTAAGCATGTCTGCTTTTATTTAATCAGTTTCATTTTGTTTATTTTAGGGGGCTAAAGTGCGCTGTTATCTAAATTTCAGTGCTGGTCTGCAGAAAAGTAATTCCTTGCACTGACTGGGAATGCGCACATTTAATATGGTGATGCGGCTTCCTCGATCACAGAAGAGAGACTCCTTGAAGACTTGCATATGTGAACGTAGGACCCAAAAGCCTGGCTGCTGATCTTTCCATCACTCTCTCCAGCATGGCTTTGAGGTCTTTTGAGTCCTGTTCACATTTAGGTCATCCTCTTCTGTGGCTGAGATCATTGTTATTGTAATGAATAAGTGAGAATATGTATGTTTTTAATCATGTGTAAATGTGGGTTCTGTAAGTAGCACTGACACCTCGCACCTTTGGGGTTGCAGGGTGTGCCTCCCACCTCCCTGTGTGTGGAGCTTGCATGTTCTCCTGACATGGATTTACTCTCAGCTCCCCAGTTTCCTTCCGATGTCCAAAGACATGCAGTTAGGCTAATTGGTATAGATTACATATACGATGTGTATATTTGTCCTGCAATAAACTGGTATGCCTTCGTAGGTGCACCCTATGCTGCCTGGGCTAGGCTCTCACTAGGGTAAGTGGTTAGGATGGATGGGTACATACTGGCGATCCAACATAAGATGATCATCTGACATTGTAGGGATAACTTATAAAAGTATGTGCTGTCAGTTCTCTTGATTAAGCATCTTTGTTGTATGATTGAAGGGGCAAAAACCCAAAAAACGGAAGCTCTGTACCGAAAACCTCATCACATTCACCATTCATCACCAAAAACCACAGCTGGTTAGAGCTCATATATCTCACACAATGCCAGGCTATGCAAAGTGATCGTGAGGTTTCACCCATCATCACTGGGAAATTCACCATGCATGGCTGATAAAATGCAAAGTTGTTGGGCGGGTCACATCTGTACAAGACACAGCAGTGAGGTGGGTTATGATATTTATAAATTGTGTGAATTTCAGATAGCCCATCATTTCAGTCATCCGATGACCTTTGTGTTCTTTCTGTTGAATTAATGCTGTTCACGTACCACATTTTGTAAATGCATGTTGAGCGAATATCAGGGCTGGACTGGGATTAACAGTTATCCCTGGACTTTGGGGTCCCCCACGATATTTTTTCAACCCACAAAGTCATTGGCCCATCAGGGAAATGCACAATATGTCTGATGGCCTGTCCAGGCCTGGCAAGTACAGAACATCCATGATGCACTTGCAGTCTGAACTTAGGGACTCACCTGTGTCTCAGAAAGTATCTTGGCATGGAGATGAAGCTTGGATAAGACTACTCGAGGCACTGGGAGCAAGAAGCTCACATGTTGGAGTGAATCGGGAAAGCGCAGGCAGCAACTGATATTCTAAGCAATCTGGCGTCACCAGAAAGTTGAAATGCTCCGTGTGCACTACTAACTGAAGGCCTTTCAAATGTCAGGGCAGAGCATGGCCTGCAAACATGCGAGAAGTAGATGGGAATGCAGAAAGACAAGGCAGAAGGTGTGCAATAGGGGAACTCAGGTATTGTCTCCTGCTGACAAGCGTTTCTTGGGTCCACTTTTGTTCCCAACAGTCAGTCCCCGAAGACTCAGCAGCTGTGGTTGAATAACGCTTGCGTTGGCAACCTCCATAAGCCTCAAAAGCTCTCCAGAAATTCTCCCTTAGCTCTCAAAGATCAGATACATAAATGACCTCATCGTGTTGCAGCCTTTTCCTGATACCCCCGAGTAACGGGACCCGTATGGTCTATAATACCTTTGGGTAAATCAGGACCACAGTGCTCCTCACCTCACCATGTTGGATAGCTGTCACTCTTCAAGTTCATTTTTAGTCCTTGATTATGTAGTTTGTCACACTTGAAGGTGTTGTTTTCATGCTCATGGTAACCATTCAAATCCCTCTCTTATTGGCACTGTTATTTTCATTGTCTCCAGGGGTCAGTGTGTACTTCACTGGGTTAGGGAATTGTGGACATGTCTGGAAGGTAGTGAAGTCAAATTCTGTGGCCATTGGGGCCTTTAGCAAGGCCCTTAACTCCAGCTGCTTCAGGGATGCTGGCTGACCTTGTTCTCTGACCCTTGTACATTGCTTTGGACGGTACGTATGAGATATATAAATGCATTCTTGAAATGCCATGAAAATCTGTTGGCCATGTCAAGCTTAGAATCTATAACTTGGAGCCTTTTTGAATAAAAACATCTACATTCATCTCTCCTGGTGCCAACTTTCATTTTGTAGTAATTTTGCAGACATTCAGAGGAGCAGTAGAGTATGATACATTTCTGCACAATTCAATAACAATTCTTAAATGTCTGTCTTTCAGTTCCTTTTGAGATTTATCGTGTTACTTTCCATTTGTTACTTGTTAGCCTGTGTTTTGTGTCTTCTGTAGGTAATAAAATAAACAGAAGAAATTCAATTTGTTTCCAGGCAATTACTCACTTTCTCTTTAATGAGTCATGAGGCTCATTTTGTCAGGATGGCCGGTGTCCTTTAATTTCATTTGCAGAGCAATCTCAGTCAAGAAAAAGATCTGAACAGAAACAATGATGTGACCCACGCTTAGAAAACGTGACTTCCTCGAGGAGATGAATTTTCATGCATGACGGAACAAAATGTCAACTGACCTGGTTTGGTTGGCTCTGCAGTAAAGAGGCATTTCATGCTTTTAATTTCCTTTAATTTATCAAAATCATGCAGTGTACCCTGGATTAAATGGGCTCACTATTTGTAGTGGGTTTATTCTGTTTAGAGGCATTATCAGCATAACCACTGAATATTAAGTTGTGTGTTGAAGAAAAGCGAGAACTTGGGATCACCCCAGAAGCTGGGTTCTTCCTCTCTCTGGTTCTTTGTTGTTCTGCAAATGTAGGTATGCTTAAGTTTTCTTTTTTGTTAGACAGTTTCCTGTTTTTGTACACACTTTTTTTAAATGCAGATGACACGTTATCAGTTTGAGGCACACCACATCTCTACCTGTGCACCCATGATGCATTGCAAAGCGTGTTGGTGTCACTCGCAGCTGCGAGCCCAGCTGGCCGTGTACTTCATACACTCCTGCTCTGGTAAGCCCACGAGAAATGAACGGCAGGCTACACAATAATCTGTCTTAAGAAATCCTACTCCCTCTTATTTTCTGTGTATCTCAGTGCCCAAACCCTGATACATTGTGGGTCACAGATTTGCTCCGGCGGTACCTCACTTGGCAAAACAGCCCTTATCACACCTATGTATTTAGGGCAGCCACTCCTAACTCAAAAGCCCCGTGGCTCAACTGTGCAAGTGATTCGGAGCTGATTACAAACAAGTCAGGCTGCATCGCTCCCATGGTGAACCATATTACCTACCCATGTGCTGCGACATGAGACCTACTTTTCCTTGCATGTTTGCCCTCCTGAAGATGTTATGTGTGCAAATATAATGTATGTAATTAAATGTGATTATTTAACATAATTTATGCCATATTTTGGAAACTCCACACAGATTCCTAAATGGAAACGGATCCATCTTCCAAATGCTTAGTCAGTGCTGTAGGTTGATAATTCAGTTCCAGAAAGTAAAAATCCAGAGCGAGAGTTTGTTTCAATTGACCAGTTGAGTATAAATAATCATGGTCTCAGAGAATGCAACTGGTTGGTTGAACAATATCTTGGTCTGGATTTTAACGTTCTGAATCTGAACTATCCACCTCTGGTCCGTGCTGGGGAGGCCTGGAGCCTGTCCCAAGGAGCAAAGGGCATAAGGCACTAAACTGTTAACTATATGGTTTTGGACTATGGGAGTAAAGCCACACCACAAGGGAAGAATGAGTGAACTTCACATACAGTGGGGGCTGGGATTCGAACTACTAATCCCAGAGGTGTGAGGCATCCATGCTGTCTCCTACAGACAAAAATACCTTTGAAGAATAATATATTTAAAATTATCCTGGACTTCCATAATTTACTTTGTCCTGCATAATCAGAGATTAGAGCTGATTAACCTTGATGGTTTCACCACTACAAGTATTTTGGGGGGGTGGGGGGGGGGCATCTCTAACGATGAGTCCTTTAGCATGCCTGGCGGCAGCGATGTTGAAATGACAGGGATGTATACTCACAAGTAGCCATATGGTCAGAATTCCTGTACTGCTGCAGGCTGACGCAGTGCCTGTGGTCTGTTGGTGGTGATCACGTGACACTGAGATCAAGTCACTGTGACCAATGAGTTACTGTGTTTAGCTTTTCACTCTTTGCAGCTGTTGCCCTCCTGTTGTGGTTAGGAAGGTATCTGATAATCTGTCCAATCGCTGTAAAGATCACTGTGCTGCAGTGAAGTGCTTCTGTGCTGCACACCCTCTCACTGCATTGTGGGTAAAAATCACAACATGTATTGGTATTGTAATGGATCATGTTTTAAACAGTGTGTCTGCCACCTTAAAATGGATGACCCCTTCTGTCAGTAACCTGCAGTCTAATAAACTTGTTACATTTTTGAAAATAATTCCAGCAGCGTGAGGAATCTGCCATTACTAAAGCTCTGTGATTTGCTCCCCAGAAGCGTCACCCTGCTGCTGCTGATTTGGTTTACTGCCAATGCTCACTGTAGCAAAGATGAGTGTAGGATCGTTCTCAAGTGATGACATGAACACGGGGGCCTGGGTTGGATGATAAACGTCCCGAATGGCAACGAGACTAGAAGACTGTAGAGGTACGGGCAGACTTGCAGTCCCACTGCAGAATTCCTTAACATCACCCCACTGGATAGATCACAGCCATCCACAGGCAGAATGGATCATGCAGCTAGTCAGCCGACATCAGCCGCAGGGGGTGGGGGGGGGGCGACAACATTTCTCTGCGTCTGTGTCTCTCTTCCATCACAGACCCTTTCATTCAGACTTATGGCCACCTTGGGTTACCTTGGATTCACAAGATTAAAAGGACAACTATGCAACTTAGCACACCTTCTCTCTTCCCTGCGCGTTGGCCATCTTAAGGTTCATACTTCAAGAAAATTACTTCTGGCCATCAGAGTGAGGCCGGGTTCAGTCGGAAGTTGGGTAGAGAGAACGATTAGCAGCTCTTGTCTTTCAAAGAGCAGACCTAGTTGATTGCCGTCACAATGGTACATAATGCAGAGTTCTGCAGCCTCTCTGTAGCCAGAAGCTTTCAGTTCAACCCCCCATTGAGGCAGCTAAAGGAGACTCGAGTCACAGTTAAGCACACAGCTGATAGTCGCCATGAGTAGCGGCTGCCTGGTTTTGCATGGAAAGGCAATATGCCTCCTGTCTCCGGTCATCGCCTCTGTGCCACATTTTAAAGTGTATATACAGGATGTGTTATGCATAGACAGCGTGAATCTTTATGAAGTCTAGTTAGGTTTGAATACATCACAGGAAACTTTGTAAGTCCAGCTAAGAGGGTGTGTATCCAGTCATCCCATCGGTTCTGACATAGGAAGGAATCCACTGGGCTCTGGGCACCGAACCAGAATCGTCTGTCCATCACATGGCTGCCACTCAGCCATAGTGTTACTCCACTGTCCACTGGGCTGGAACGACAACCTGATAGCTGACCCCCCCAACCTCCCCCCACCCCAAATGTAAAGCCCCCGGGAGGCATGCTGTCTGAATCCCTGATAGATAGTCATGGCAATGCAGGAGTAGGACTTCCAAGATCTCTGAGATTCCCTGTATGAATCTTTCTTAAATTTATAAACAAAAACAGAAAAACAGCTACAACCTGTTCATAAAATTGGATTTTGGTGTTTTCTTGGACTTCATGGGCAGAAGGGTGACGTCACTGTGTCCCCACACCTCCAGACCTGGTTGCTGGCCCATACCAGTCTCTGGACTTTATTATGTGTTCCGTGCAGGGACTCTATTTTCCTCCCATGGTCCACAATTGGTGAATTGCTGTCTCTAAGTTGCCCATATTACATGGTTGTGTGTGTGCCTTGCAATGGACTAGTGTCTGGGCCAGGGCACCTCCTTTCACGTATCCTGTACTTTCTGTTACGTAGATATGAATATTATATGGATGGAAGTTTTTGTCTGTGTTGGTACTTTCCCATGTGCTATTGAAGGTGCATATCTAAGTAATGATTGATTGATGAGTTGACTGGAGGAATGGCTCATTCACACAGGAATTGAGACTGCATTTTGAGGCCCCCTTTCCGTAACTGCAGCCCCTGCCCCTTGGGGACCTCCCTCTCTACATATGCAGACCCCAGGGTTCCCTTCAGTTATGCTACCAGATAACACACATGTGACTCGTCACAGTTCCATCACACCCATGACAGGAGTGCCCTTTATTATTATTATGAACGGAAAATTTCCAATATGCATCTTCCAGGACCATGAAGGAGAACATCTTTGAGTTTCCAGCTGCCTGGTTTGTGGGTGTGGATCCTTAAAGGAGTATTTGCTTAAATGGTCATTTAAACGTTGACCTGGCATCAGATTGTATTATGTTAAATTCTTACATGTAATTTCTGAAAATTCTGTCTTCATGAGGGGTGGCTCTCAGGGGCCCCTGGCTTTTAGGGGCCCAGGTGGCTACCTAGCCTTGCCTTATAGTAAGTCTGCCCCTGTGGTTACGGGTCTTCAGTGGTGTTTTGGTTTTGATGGTTCGGAGTCCTCCTGCTGAATGAGCTGGTGTTGCTTGGTGTCTCATAGCTGTTGGTGTTTCATACTGGTAATGGGATTTGCTTTACATTACTTGTTTAACTGGTTTTCATGAGCCTTCCAGTTTTGTGTGAATAGATTTATCTCCCCAAATACTTATTAAATCCAGCACCTCACTGTCCCTCCAGTGGCCAACTTCTGTGCTCTCCTTCATGTTTGGCACTCTGACGGAGACATTTGTCCTCACAACATGACAAATTTCTGACCTATTTCCAATTTACCATTCTTAACAAAGGTTCTAGAGAAAATAGTAGCTGCACAACTTCATACTCATATTAATAATAATAATCTTTTTGAACAATTTCGGTCTGCCTATCATCCGTCTCATAGCACTGAAACCGCTATGATTAAAAGCACAAACAATTTATTAATGGCCGCTGATTCAGGACTTCTCACTATTTTAGTGCTATTAGATTTAAGTGCGGCTTTTGACACCATCGCTCACAGTATTTTGTTGCAACCGCTATAGGCATAACACTTATCTTTCTGATAGGTCTCAGTTTGTACAACTTAAGTCTTTCAGATCTCAGACCACTGCAGTCAGTAAGGGTGTCCCACAAGGCTCTGTCCTGGGGCGTCTTCTATTTATTATTTACCTGTTACCTTTTGGTGGTATTTTTAGGAAATATGGCATACAGTTTCACTACTATGCAGACGATACCCAACTCTACCTCTCTACAAAGCTGAATAACGCTATTCCACCTTCTTCCCTTCAAGAGTGTTTGTCTGAGATTAA
>JAODKC010000048.1:7497023-7520047 GCA_026777985.1 Mormyrops attenuatus | reverse complement strand
GTGGGGTCTGGAGCAGGAGGCGGGGGTATGCAGTGAGGGGTGGGGTCTGGAGCAGGAGGTGGGGCATGGGGCGGGGGGTGGGGTCTGGAGCAGGAGGCGGGGTATGGAGTGAGGGGTGTGGTATGGTGCAGGGGATAGGGTCTGAAGAAGGAGGCGGGGTATGGAACGAGGGGTGGGGTCTGGAGCAGGAGGATGGGGGCTTGCAGCTGGGCCACAGGCCACGCTTGTTTGGCCAGGAACACAGGCATGCCACCACACTTTTGACTGAGGGCTCCCAGCAGAGGGTGTGTGATGAATTAAAGGCCAAGCAGTCAGGCCCCTCCTCGCCAAGACAAAGCCATCTGTGAGGCCACGCCCCCCTGGGAAGGTCACCTGTCCTGCCTGTCCATCAAGTGTGGCACTGTGATCATTGAGAAGAGCGACTGCAGCCAGGGCTCTGTGTCATGCTCCCCTGGATTTAAACCAACAACCCTCTGGTGACAGTAGAGCAAAAAGTTCAACAAATTTTGCTCCTTATTCCCGTTACTTCACTTAAGAGACTCCCAGGTGGAGTGGATGGTGATCAGAAGGTAGAGTAATTTGTTACCTGCTTTGGGGAAGTGGAAATGAATTAGTCTGCTGTAAAAAGACTCTTTTAACTAATTTCACTCTGTTGCTCTCCAAAGTTTTTCTGGAGTTGAAAACTCCACTGGTGGAGCTATAAAGCAACCCATGTCTCACTGCAGGGATCCGTTTAAAGCATTTATTTAACTGCAGTAATGGGTGAAAGGGAGGAACTTTTAAATCAAAGTTGTTTCCTCAATATTTAAAGGGACAGCGCATTGAAACAGAGAAAAGGAGACTTTGTTAGCACAGTATTAGCTATGACAGTCCGAAGACAAGGGCCAAGAAAATAAAATCCATGTACAGGCTACAATGCATATGTGGCGGGGGGTTGCTGTTTGTGGGAATGTTTTGGGGAGAGCAGAGCTTGTCCAGCTCACCAAATATCTGCTAACTCATTGTATTTAAATGAACAAGAGACTGCAACCTCTGGGAGATTAGCTCAAATAAAGGATTATTAGATCTTGGAGTCGATGCATCATGCAGGCAGTCTGGCTGACTGTTTCTGCTGATGTGGCTTTTTTGCCTAATATTTTTCTGTCTACCCAGCAAAAACTGCCGCGGCGGAGTGGGGCTATTTGATTTGGGGGATACCAGCAGAGCGGTCGCTGCTTACACTCTGAAAACGAGGCCTGTGGTCCTTTCGTCAGCCCCTGTCAGGAGGCCCTTAATCTCGTTTGCCCTGCCCAATGCATGCACTCTCCTCCACCAAGCCTCTTCTGATCGGCCAAATCCGAGAAGGCTCGAGAAATGGGGAGGCATCTTTCTGCAGACCAAACTGAAAGTTGTTCTTGTCTGTTGAAGCCCCCCCCCCCCCAATTACATAATTAACAAACAGCAAAAAAGACATTCGAAGTGCAGCTCCTTCCCTTCCACCCCTTTCTTATTATGTATCAGCCTTGAGATGGCGCTCAGCCTTGATAGCTTTTGTTTTTCACACTTCAGGTGGGAAAAACAGGAATTTGATTCGATGTCTGGCAGACACAAGTTTGGGCCATAGGGGGACGGCGGTGTTCGTTATGGCTACAAGACCGCCGGCTCCTTTCCGCTTAATCCGTTTCCATTCCAGCACTCGCGTGTGCTTTCCTGCCCAAGACTGCGCTCTCAGCCAGCAGGGTGACCTAAGAATAATTGATTCGAGAGGCTCAGGTCAGAGGTTGTCAAGGGAACAGTGGAGTGTAGCCACTTCACAGATTATTACTCTCATTACTCATATAGCTGTCCTCTCAATGCAGCCTGTCTAATCAAGCGCACTGAAAGCTTTCTAAATCAGTTTCCCCTCTTATCCTGTTTATTATGCATGCATTGATGTTTGCGTATAGAATTTTAAATTATGGAAAAAAACCGCCTTAATTCAGACTTTGCAGTACCCTGTCCCACCAACTCCTGCAGTATTCGGTTCTGGTGATGCGGGGAGCCGGAGATTACTATAGTAACGTGATCGTTTGCCGTAACTTAACACACATTCCTGCCGTCCTCTAGGCTTCTGCCCCATTGAGACAGAAACCCTAGTTTCCTCCCGTCGTCATTAGGGGCAGGCGACAGGAAAAGAGACTCTTCATTTACCACAGATGCCCCGATCTCCCTCCAAGTTCATTCGCGCTCAATGGCCTGCGTCCCGACATTAAAAACGTGTCATGCTTTCCGTGGAAATCCGTTGAATAACCGATTAACCACCGGTCCGTCGGCAGCGGCTGCAGATTAACCACAGGTCCGCCAGCCTTAACTCCTTGTTCCTCTTTCGCACAGCACGATCGCGGCTTCTCTTTTCCACTCCTTGAATCAGACTTTCGTCTTCGTCTTTCGTTTCATGCGATCATATGTGGATCTGGAAGTCAACATTGCGGCTGTTTCCTTGTTTCCTTCAGATACGTCTTTATCGTAATTTTGGAGAAAGTCCACCTTTGCAAAAAAAAAAAAACATCTTATTAATCAATGCAAGGCGACCGACGGCTAAGACGACCTATGCTTTTCTATATGAACCCTCTTAACCCTCCTTAAGATCTGTGCTGTATATATGCACCATAATAACGGTAATAATTGCCATGTTATATATAGGCCTACGTTATTTATTTCAAGTCAAACCATTAATAGCCTAAATTAAACATGTTGCTGCCTTAATGATTTCGCCAGTTATTCTGAATTCGGATATAAACAGAAACTGACGTACAGTAATCATGTTTTATTGCCTTTCGACTGCGTTTGTTTGTAATATGCTATTTGTCTCACTTATGCGTCGCTTTGGACAAAACCGAGTCCTAAATAAACGTAGATGTAAAAAACTGCTTGGCAGTCTATAGGGACCCTAGCCTTACATGTCAATCGTTAGACGTGCAGTACTTTTTTAACACAAGCCGTCTCATAATAAGGAATCACACATCCATATACTGTGGATAATTTATCCGTCACGCCGTGACTCGTTTTCCAGCAGGACCTGAATATCCATCAGTTACGTTTCACCCCGATTTTTGTGGCTCTGAACTGGGGTTGTCGGTTTATGCTTCTATGGTGCGAACCCGTTTTTGGTTATATTGCCGGTTGTTATCTTCTACACTATAATCACTAACGACAAATCCAGTAATATCTTGGTGAAAGCTTTGCGTTTTTATTAACCAGTCCATTAATCGGTTTAACGTGATATACAGGCCTATCGAAGTTGTGGTCATTTTCATAAACAATTCTGCAGAGTATTTTTAAACTGTATAACTCCAAATGTTCCTTTATAAATGACTCCAGTTATATCCCTTTATCATGTGCACTGATATAAGTAGCGACCTACTCAAAGGCAGTAAACATTTCTATTCAAAGAACAGATGGAGTTTTGTAAAATATAAGTCCCACTCTCTTGAGTGCTTTGCACGGTAAATCCTCTCGCAGAGCCGCGTAAAAACATTTCTTATTGCTATCTAGGGTAAAAACTCCCGATATGACGTTTCTGTAGTCGGTTTTTGTTAAGATGTCCTCTTTAATTCAACTAACCAGCTACTCAATTTTCCGTCCCAGCTCCCAGACCGAACCGTGGGTCGCGTTAGGGTCAGGGCTCCCGACTGTGTGACATTTGTGGACAAAGTCACGTGGGTCGACCGTCCGCGTCAAAGCTGTGGAAGCCTGGCTCCTTTACATCGGTTACGATTTAACACAGCAACGAGATTCCACTGTTTTGATTAACCAAAACTGATCTCTTTGGACTGAGCCCTAGTCGTGGAGGGCCAGGGTGCTTGTGGGTTTTCCGGCTTTCTTTATAGTGGTATTCTGAGATGGGTTGGAAGGAGTCAGTCAGCATCGCGGTTTGTTCATTCCAGTGGGTAAAAAGCTGCTCATGTTGCAGATGAGCTATGCTGACTATCCCCCAACCAGTTCTGAGGTTTCCAATCTCCTCTTCAAAGAGTCCCATGTTTGGTTCCAAAATGTGCATCATTAAATAACTGGGCTGCCATTTCACATAGATGGATGATTTGTAGCTGTGAGTCTCTGCTTACTCTCCTCAGATCGGTAAGATCAATTTTTAAAAAATCAAATAAATGAATTATTTCACCTTGAGTATGTTCTTGAAGTTGTGTTTTATCCCCTTCACCCAAAACAACATGTTTGAAGTCATGTTCACACTGGCTGCGATTCACTCACCTAACCACATTAATGTCTTAAGATGCTTCCCATTTACTTGAGGTTTTTACCAAAACTCTACCCAATGAGCAGGGTTATAATTTCCCTGAGGTCCTTGGGATTTGAGCCCACAACCTTTGAGTTATTAGCACAATGCTGTATTTGTGGAGTTACAGGAACTTACTTTTCTTTCGCCCATTAAAAACAAATTGAAATCCTATGTCAATTCATACATTGAGTGACTATCAGAAAGACTATAATAGTAATAGAGGTTCAAGACTAGGTATTATTACTGTAACATTTATGTATTAATATTCTCCTTCAGTGTCAGTCTTTAGTTGTTAAGCTTGCTTTAGTTCGCCTTAGTCTTCAAAGCTCAAGGTCATTTTACAGCATCCTCTGTCACACGTGAAATCAAACAAAATTAAGACAAGCAAAGATTCACACAGGCCCTCCGGCTCCCTTCCCAGGGTGCCCAGCTTTTAGCTTTCTTTTCCATCCAGATGGAGTATTTTCCTTAGTTTATCTGTTTATTCATTCATTCATTTTCTTATATTTTCAAATCCAAGATAGTCTTGGCGGTAATGCTTTGCAAATGGGGCCTTCAGTAATCTCAGGATGGCAAACCAGGGTGGTTGGGCTGCAGTTTATAGATGTTTTACATTTGGCATTTCCTGTATCACAGCTACCAAGTACAGGAAATGAAACACATGTAGCTAGAGCGATGTAGGATGGGAAAACCAGCTAGCTGAAAGTTCCATGTTATAACGCAGTGTATCTTTCTACTGTATATGGTATTCTGTCTTTTCAGATTGTCTGGTAATCTGTGAAATACATCTGTCAATCTTGTTTGAAGTAATCTGTTATAGGGGTGCTTGTTTATGCAGAATAAGAAGTCAGTCATTTTAATGAAGTATGAATATGGCAAAGACAGGGGAACTTGGCACTCCTTTTGAAGATAAAACAATGATTAGAAGCCCTGTAATAAAGAGACCTTTTACTCCATTTAGAAATGTGAAATCTCTGAGAACCTCCCTTTTACTTTAACTCCTAGCATTTGTTTTAAATAGTAGGCAGTCCTGGGGACACTGTTTTCTCGCCTGCATTTTCCACTGTGGTTGCCTTAGTATATATATAGACCTCGTTCCATTACATTGTGATATTGCTTGAATCTCCCTGCAGATCCATAAGGTGCTACTTCAGTTCCCTCCAGACAGGACTTACCCACATCAAAACGCTGCCAGTTTATGGCTATCACACGCTGCTCTTTTGGTCCCCAGTATACAGCTGAAAATCCCTGAAACTAATTATTCTGGAAATCTGGTCCCCTCATGTTCAAATGAAAAGCCACCGTTCCTTATGTTGCTAAGGACGGTGTCTCCTCACTTTTGTGTCAGGGGGATTTTTACGTCCTTGGTGTGACAGTCAATCTCTTGCGGCTGTTGTGACTCCGAGCCGTTACTTTCACTGGTACCCAGACAGGATGGATGGCGTATTGCTGACATGAAGGCGGTCACCTTCAGTTGCTGATTTGCTGATGCCACAGTCCATGGAACATGCCATTGGTTGGTAATTGTGTCGGCGGTTGTAACTAAGCTGGCCTGACAGTCACATTTTTTAACGTTGTTTTCATTATGAATCACGCCTCATTCGCTACTCCTTGTTTGCTCATCGAAGGTGTGAGGCTCCCATAAGTTATATAATTAGAGTGGTACTTCTGGTCCAAGGGAATGTGGAAAACTACAAGGCCAAGAGAGAAGGGCACGCCTGTGAATTCTGATGGGTGTAACAACTGCAGGCTGTAAATCACAGTGCATGGTTGCCAGGTGTACTTTTATTGCATCTCAGTTCAAATAAATAAATAAAGGACACTGTGACCATACACAAGCTGCAGACTGACACAGAGACATAGTGTTTGTCTATGATCCTTAAACACGTCCTGCATATAGGGGTTGGGTGGTCAAGGATTGGGTGGGGTCAACATTTCACATGATTTCCTTCCACCAATCAGGGGCCTATGTAAGATCTCTTCAGATGAGATTCATTGGTAGCATCGCATCTTATTGTAGTTGGCTGAAAGGATCTTCCTCAAAGTTCCAAAGTTAGGTTGGAACAATATGGAGACTCAAATGCATGTGGTAGCTGTTAGAACCCTATTCTATTATGCCTTTGGCACTCGGTGTGTTCTGTGTTCTCACACACTCATCTGTATATTTGCAATGTGAATCTGATTCTTTGCTATTCTGATACTGACATTGCCATGTGTCAAACTCTATTGATGTATAAAAGCAATTTACAATATGAGCTCTCTCACAGGAGACCAGGTGGAATGAAAATTAACCATGACAACAGAAATTGACAGCATTAGGATTTGGACCAAGATTCCACTAGTCGACCATCTGCTGTTCATAAAGCCAATGCCAAAATTAACAATTAAGCCCTCTCTGTTAAACCTAACGTATAAAGACATGTTTAACCCTCACGGCACCGAAATACCACAGAACCTATCATTATGTAGGTACAGAGCTTGATCACTTACAGACCAAAGAGAATACATCAGTTATACTGAAATTATAATCACTCGCATTTTCATTTGTGGTTTATCCGTTTCTTGGATTGACATAAATCGATTTGGTCGTGTAATAGGAAAATTGGTTTGCTAAGGGAGAACAGGTAAAGACTTCACAAATGACCCTAGCGCCCGTGCAAATCAATTTATAAAGTAATACCACGGTTTTTTTTTTTTAATATCTTGTGTGTGAACGGCTTGAAAACTCCATGTCTGAAAGAATAAAATTGAGTTTAAGAAGGCTTTCACGTTAAGTTGTTAGCATGCAGGGCATGGTCATCTGGCGTACCGGACATTTTCCCGTTGGGCCGATAGGTATGTGGGCAGGCAAAATTTGTTGTGGGCATCTTCTACCGCTTATGGTGGTCAAGGTTGCGGGGAAAATGTCAAGAAAACCGTATGCCTGTAAAGTTAAGAGAAAATACATAATTTCTATAAGAAGAACAGCTTGCATAGCCTTAGCCTACATGTAGACAAATGAGACTGGATGACTTTGGACATCTTTTGAAGCAGACCTTTATAGAGGGGGTAATTAAATCCATCTGCGGAGCAGTAGCTTCCAATAAAAAATGTTTTTATGTACCCACTGAACTTTAAAGCCAAACCGCTGCGCAACCTGACCGAATTGCCATAATTAAAGAAAGCTTCTTAAAATAACGAAGGTTACTCGCAGAACAAACAAAATAACCCAAACGATATATTAATATTGTATTGCCGCATAATAACTAGCCCCCTTTGTTTCACCACACAAAGCTGAATAGAGTGCACTTTAAAATGTAAAACGTGAGGAGTAGGACGCGCTGTTTCAGTCGGCCGATTTATCACTCCGCCGCGGCTGCTGCAAGGAAATCCGCCCAATTTCGGGGTTTGGTACACTTTTCATTTATTCGCGTTTAAATAAATAAAACGCGAACTCTTGTTTCTTATCTTTTAGAGATACTTGATTTTGCTCGGAGCCATTATAAATTACTTAACCCTTCTAAAAAAATCTAAGCACATTTGCGAACACTATAGGCTATTAACAAGCCTAGAATATCTGCATTAGGATTTTACACGCAATATGCTAAAGGTGTCGTTGCTAGCTTGCTAATATTTAAGCCCCATGAGAGCTTATTTATTTATTAGCTTAGTTATTTCAACGCTATCCCTGCATTTTATTAGAAGCTGCACTGTAGACTGAGATGAAATTTATTTTTACATTTTGTTATGGATTTGTTTTTAATCATTTTAAGTAAAACTTAGCAGGATATTTAATAACTGCATAAATGTCATCAAACTGCTTGTCATCGAACCTATTAAGGGAAACAATTCGCCTTTCCAAAACTGTGAAATATAGCCTGATTTACAAAGTGTAATCTGTATTCCTATTAATAGTAGGCCTACATATAATTGCATAGACCTTTTATTGGGTTGGGAATAATGAACCCTATGTACGCTTCTCATTAAGCAGAAGTCGCATATTTAAAACATTAATGCATTCGAAATGCTTTTAGCGTGTGCTTTCTTAATCAAATATTACCTTGAAACATTCGGCACATAAACGGACCGCGTATCTAGAAAAT
Source organism: Mormyrops attenuatus (assembly GCA_026777985.1). Lineage (NCBI taxonomy): Eukaryota > Metazoa > Chordata > Actinopteri > Osteoglossiformes > Mormyridae > Mormyrops > Mormyrops attenuatus. The sequence continues at coordinate 7,511,710 of JAODKC010000048.1, read as the reverse complement.
ATTACCTACAGTCCATGTTACGTTCTCGGATATGTAACGTGTTTAAGCTTTCCACAGTATTTTTGTATTTTGGCTGATAGACGTGTATCTGGCACAAGACATCTTTTGACGTTTTTATATTAAGAAACTTTAGCGATTGTGCCATTTCAAACACACTGTAGATGGAAGTGCACCTTGGATCCTTGGGTTCATCAGATTTGGCCTCTCACGTGGAGACGCGTCCTTGAAAAAAGCGCCCTGGCTTATCTTCGCTTTGAATTAGTCGGATAGCCTTCAAAGTGTCACCAATGTCTAGGCTAGCACTGACACGCCCACCTGTAGCATGTGTACCTTCCAGTTTTACAGCCCCTTCTAGCTAAGAAATAGCAACATTTACGGGCAGTGAGCTGTGAAATATACCTGCGTGACTCTGCGGACGCGGTGCACTACTCCGCTGTAACAAGCGGGGTGCCCAGTATCTGTAAGACATCAGTGCATTGCACGTTTTTTCTCTTTTTAATGGCGTGGAAAGTCGCATTCGCCGTTTATGGTGGAAAAACTTCAAAGGCTCTACATTTAAATTAGAAATACACTAAAACGTTATTTAATATGCATTTCGTCAGGGACCATTCTAATGGAAAGTATTACCTGGAATTTCTTTCGCCGATGAGTTCAAACGTCTGGAGAAGCCGTTATATCTACCGTCTAGCCTTTAATTAAAAAACGATTTGAGTGGAATTTTAACAAATATAATGCATATTTTATATTTCAGTAGCGGAGTGGAATTTAGCAAATACCACATCACTGAAAGCCGCCATTAAGCTATTTTATTCTTGTTTTGTGTGTGTTGTTTTAAGTAGTTTGCTCTTCCCCTTTGGTTTTTTTTGTGACGGAAGCTCAACCGATCTGGCCATTAACTTGAAATGTCAACATATATCGAAGACCCACGAATTGTAATATTCAGTCACTATTCGCCTTTTTTTCCACGGAGAATGTTAGCCAGTAAATGTTAAGTTTTATTTAAAATACTAGACTATTTCTAGTCAGTGTCTTATAGGATACGAGAACGGTGAAGAATTGAGCCACTGAAAGGTCAATAGGACAATCAAATCGTTTAATTCCCCAAGCATCATGACTCTTAAATCAATGGATGAGATAATTTCGTCCCGGGATATAATACAGACACCTGTGCTCTACTTAAGCTGATTTGTGTTTTATATCTAAATATGGTGCGTATATAATTCAACGGTTGCCTTATAGTCTTTCGGTAAATCTGTATTAATAACAAACATAATATAGGGCTAAAACACTGCCTGTGAAGCACCAAGAAATCGTTTGAAATACCATCCAAAGCTGTGGTAACGCCGTCCCGGTGGGAGCTCTCCAATGCCGGCTGCATCAGTCGGGCTGTCAGTCCCAGCACGACTCGGAGGTCTTGTTGATTTTTTTTTTAACAATCGCAACAATAACGGCGCCCGATATACAGACGCTCACAATAGGATCGGCCACAGCTGGAGAGCCGATTTCCCTCCAAAGAAATGTGTTGTGTGCCCCCTTCGGGCCCTGTTTTTTTACACCACATGTATGGGTCTATCGCTGGTAAATTGACCTCCTCCACCACCCCCACCAATATGCCCCTTGAGGAAGGGTTCGCTGCATTCACTCACTGACCGCCCCTAGCTCAACGCAATCACCACCCCCCGCCCCTAACCCCCATCACATCCCTTACTCCTACAACAGGCGGTCTGGTCTGTTAATTGACAAGGTACTTCATGGCCAGCGGAGATGGGATTTCAAGTGTGGTGATGTCAGGGCTTGATGTCAGCTTCCCACGGGGTGCTTGTTAAATCATGGATGGGACACAGTGCAGCAAAGCTGGAGGGGTGATAGATTTTTTCATGTCATGTGATTTCAAAAAAGCTTTTCAAAAAACTGTTTTTAATTAGAATGACAAGAATGTCAAGGCTCGCCAAGAGTTATGGGCGTGCCTGTATCTGTTATTGGAATCATGAACAGACTCGACACTATTACTTTTGCATATGCTGTATTAAGCTGATTTCCTCGACCGAAGAAATCATAAATAAATGTTAAGCGCCCGGTGACGATATTGTGTGGAAGGTCCTTGTGAATGTATGAGTCAAATGAAAGGTTTACTTCTTACCATAAAATGTATGTGCGAATTTACAGCATTACTGTATGATGAGACAGTCTGGTAGACATTAAACTAGTAGCAAACACTTCTTTGTCCCGTCCAAGAAGGCTAACAGATCACTAAATAAAATCACTTTTTTGTCGTTTATAACTATAATGGTACAGGTAATTCATAATTGGAAATATTTTTCAGAATTCGAAATTTTCTAATAAAATATATAGCGCCAGATGCACTATCCCCGGCACGTTTTGATTGTAACTCGCAGGGCAGATTTCTCTGCTGCCTAACACTGCTCATTCAGTAGACGAAAATGTTCCAGTCCCCAAGGCAAGTTAATCACTTCGTTTCGGTGTAGAAAAAAATAAATACCGACCAGATTATTGAGAACAATTAAGCGTCATAACAACTCGGTTCCAGAAATTTCCAAACACACTAGTGCCCCGCCGAGTCCCCGCCCATGGCACCAATGTAATCGTGTAAAAGGTGCCATTGTTTGGGCTTCATGTTCGTCAGTATTCATTCACACGATGGCAGTACTATACTAACAGATCTTTTGAGGTTTAACTCATAAAAATGTACTGGATGTGCCATGGTGATATCCTGGATGTAGCCCAATACAGTGACATAGGCCTGGTAGAAAAAAAACGTCAAACTGCAACCGGTGATAAACAATATTTTACATTTTTAAATAATTTGGTCATTTTAATCTTAATTATGCTGAAGTCCCAGTTATATCATTGTGATGGGGCAGCCTGTTATAAAAATGTATGCCTAAAACATGAATACACAAAAGCGGTTTAAGATTAATTCGTGCTCCGTATACTTGTGTATTGTTTAGACGGGAGAAAAAATGTAGTTTAACGCGCGTGTGTGCGTAACCTGTGCGGATTAACCGTAAAAATAAACTCTGACGCTTGATTTTTCCCGTAGTAGCAATGCCTGTGTTTCAAGTTATTGATTTCGGATTCAGCAGTTTTGATGACTTGTAAAATGGATAAACCCGACATTGGTCAATTATGTTATAAGACACCAAAATTTAAATCGTTTAGAATAAAGGATCATTTATGCTTCATTGTACAGTTTGAATCATATCTAATATTTCATTACAAGACAGTAAAGATGTGTTTCAGATAGAAAGAAGAACCTTCATAACGCATAATTCGAGTTTGATCTTGAAACCTTCTATTCTCGTCGTTTGTGTAATAGGTTACGTGTAGGCGGCTGGGGATAACTTAAAAATTAAAATAAGCGATACAACACTTTACAGCAGACAGTTCAGGACTTTCATACGTTCATATTCAGATTTGTAATGTATAGGCCTACAACAAATACTATTTACATAATTATACTCTATGGCATTGAAAATGAAAAACAGATTTCATTTTACACTTGGGTGCATAATTAAATGTATCTTGTTCAGAAGAGATTTAATAATAATCCAAAATAGGTATAACGCCAAAACACGTCCGAAGGTACTGTATGTCCTTTATACACGTACATGTACATGTAAAAGTATCAATTATAATTATTATTATTATGTAGACCTCATCGTGTACAAGGCTCTCTTGCTATCAATGGCCAATAGGAGTTTAAACAAAGTCTTGCAAAAGTCGTTGTAAAATCACCATTGCTTTTCAAACAAGAATTAACTTACTGGCCGATTCTTCGCGAAAACACTTGGGGTTATGGATTTTAACACGTACTATAAATGCGATATTGGCGTTTAAGTTCATGATCGCGTAAACGTGTACGTAGTATAACCTCCAAAAAGTGGTAGTGACGAAAACAGGCGAAATGAACAAGATCGTTGAAAACCGAGCTGATTCAAACACATGCCGTTTTGAATAGGCCAACCCCCCTTCGTTGGTAGGACATCTCGTTGTAGAGTTCCGCAGCAACTCGACTTAATTCATGTTTATGTCCCGACATACTGCCAAGTAATCATCAGCTGAAGTTTGACCGAAGTTTGACCGACCCTACGATTTCTTTACACGAGCGAGGTCTAGACTGGTTTTCTAGCGTGAATGATCAGAATTACTGATGTACATTACGACAGAATGCTTTACCAGGCGTTAATCTATAACGAGTACAGTTGTCAGTGCATGAAAACAGAGAAATGTTCAAAATATGATTCTGTTTTACTTGTTTTTGTTATAATTGCACATCTATACTAAGGTGACATATGGAGCAATGGGTTAGGAGAGAGTTAAAATATTTTAGCATTCATTCGTACATGTCAGGCACGTTTAACTTTGATTTCCCCTACATTTTTAAACTGCTACAAAGTCGATTAAGACTTTTTCAGCTCTAAAATGGACGCACGTACGTAATTTAGGTCTATAGATATAGGCCTAATTTCGAATGTAGAAATCGCTGCAGTAAAAATGTTTCTAGCGAAAGCGACCATTAAAACAGCATTTAATCGGAATTGCTTTGAAGGACCGGTGTCTTGTCACCTCCTTTCCAAGACAAGCGGTAATGTGCTGTATGACCAAGCTGCTGTGTACACGCAGGTCTCATTCCAATAAGAATCCAATAAAATAGCTGTGTTTGTGATCGCGAATTTAAGTGCCTGTTCAGTGTATATTTTTTTTTACTAATGCGAAGTATTCAACATGCACCTTTGAAATCAGTGAGCAAAGCTGGGAATTCATACCTACATGTGCTTGGAGTATAATACGCAATCAGAATGCATAGCATAACGCATATCTGTGCCTAACCAATTGTACCATGCGAGAGTAAAAGACATCTACTATGCTTCCACGTTCCAGTAGGTTACAGAAAGAACGACTCGAGAATGTTTCATTAGTATGAATAAATTAAGTGTAAATGTTCAAAAGTAACATTGCTATTGTAGAATGAAATATAAACTCCTAATATTACATCGACAAAACAACAAATCGACCAGTTGAGAGTCCGCATGGTACGTGGCTCAGATCGGTGAATATTTCTGTGTAATTTTTCAGTATCGGGATCTGCCACGTGTCCTACAGCTTACATACGCTTAGCATAAGCAAACGGCGGACTGGGGAAAACTGGTTTCATCTCGATAACATTTATGTCCTTTTATCCAGACACATTAGACCTTATTTGTGTGAGTTCTATCTAAATTGGTCCTATTTCTGTGATATGGTACTGTTGCACTGGAAACATTGTTGTTCATTGCGGATCTGAATTATATGGTATATGTGAGTGCGTCCTATTTAGGTTACTCTTGTATTTTTTGTGACGTGCTTAATATGTATGCTAAAGCTTTCAGTTTGATGTATAAGTCGAATATTTCTCGCTGAGCAAACCAAAAAAAGCCGTGATACAGTCGCGTCACATCTTGGGGTACATTCTTAAAGGAATTTTTTTAAAAATGCATGCCACATTTTCAGCTACAACGACGGTGTACTATGAAATTATATTTTATTTAATGCGGTTAGGTTATTCATACGGTACTTACTCCGATTATCTGTCAGGATAACCCACCATGGCCTGAATTTTTCGTCTGATTAAAGAAATATTTTCTTAGTTTTGGAGTCTTAGGTTTAACTTAGGTTTTTACTTTCTAACCCGTGGAATTTCACTTCCACAAATCACCAAAAGCCGTTCTGTGTTCCTGTTCAAGTTAAAGAGGGCCGAATGGCATCTTAATTTACCAAGAAAAAATTGTGTTTAGACTTGTAGGTTAGCTGCTGATCTACCTGAATGCCAGGTAATCCTCACGGATTGAGGTAATGTTAATTGCAACATGCACGCAGTTAATAAACCGGCTGTAAACTTTAACTTGAAAAAGTGAAGCCATCACTGAATATTAAGATCATTCAGCAAATCAATACTAAATTAAAACGTGTTTGTCTGACTATTTGCAGTGGCTTAGATTGTACACTGTCTTATTTAGTTATTTTATTTCTTTTGATGAAGGTAATATCGTTTATTAAACGTACAGTGTGCTTCTAAGGGTCCCAAAACCTTTACTCCATGTTGTGCTTTATAATAGAATGCTGAAACTATGAATTACGACATCTTTTCGTGACGAGTGCTATGAAGGCATTTAGATTTATACATATTGCCACATATAATTTATGTAGAATATTTATTGTTGTAAGGCTGCTTTTCTGACGCAAATCCTGTAGTTTAGAAACGTCTAAACAGTTCGTCCGTAGGTTAAATCAATACATAACACCTCATACAAAAGACTAGTTGTATAAACGGAATACACAAAGTCTGAAATGCAAATCCTAAAAGGGTTTTCGCGCCACGCCCAAAAATGGCTTCACTTCATTTTTTTTTATTACGTTTTAAATTTAATATACGTCTTTAATTAGGTACACTCGTGTAACAGTAACATTGACACAGCTGTGAAGAGGCCAGGCTCTGATGTGTTATTTGCGAGTATGTGTGTGATGGATATCACACAATGCTTATCAGATTAATTTATGTAAATAATGACTAAAATTTACTTAAAATGTATCTATCGTGAAACGCAAAGCAGACTATTACTATACAAGCGATCAGCTCTTCCTTGAAATTCGCAATTCATAAAATGTCTAAATAGTTTAGAAACCAGTAAAACTGGAAGTTTTGTCTAAGCTTTTGGTTCAGTTTCCACGCAATCTGTTTAAACAAAGAAGATGTACGCATGTTGTTGCCAGGACATTTATTGTCAGTGAAGCCATACATTTTGTACATACCCATGTTAAACAGTGTCATCTGCGTGAAAGAAGCAATGCCCAGGTCGAAAAATAAATCTGCAGTGATATGGGTTCTTAAACCCGGCGATATGAATCCAGTGTCTGGCTCCCCCGTAACGCTGCAGTCTTTGCGGAAAGGAAGGCGTCGGTGACGGCATAGATTTTTATTAAAAGCAACAAAAGGCATTTGTCACTTGCAGTGTTACGATAAAAACAACTGAAGTAAATAAAATATTCTTAAGAGAGGATGTCATTCAGTGCCGCTCCATTGATCATTCATATCTCCCCGCATTCTGCTCGGACAGCCATAGGCTTCACCGTTGCATTAATTTTCCTCAGCACAACAACCCACCCCCATCCTCGTATCTTTCTGTTCTCTCCCGCTGATCCTTTAGCCAAATTGGGAACAATCCAGCGTCCTCAAAAACCTACAATCCTTTCACCGAGGGCTGAAATGGCGCTCCGCTGATGTTCAGATGAGATCCACCTTTGCTATAACATTCAGATATTGCCTTTTTCCCTTGACTTGTTACTATTTTTGTCTATTTCCTTTTGCTTCCCGAAAGGGGCACCTTGAAACCGTTCAGCCAGGACTCGTGAAGGGTAGTTTGAAACCGCTCACGAAATGTTTTTTTTAATGAACTATTTTTGTTACATCGAAATATTTCACAAAGGGTTCAAAACATATGCATAGATTTTAAATATGCGTAGCTATAACTGCAAATCATTAATAAAACATTACAAGTTTGTGTCTGTTCTCATTATTGGCACAAACGTCACAGTCCAAGCAGGCCATTCCCAGTTTGTCTTCATTTTGGTAAAAAACGCTTTTGCTTAATTTTATTCTATTAGACTTAATCTGAGTCCACTGTTTACGTAATACATTTAATAGTATACGCTTGTAAATCGTGTTTATGAGAAGTTGATGATTGCCTAGTAAGAATCATTTTCCTTATGAAAGGTTTAGGAAATATATTGCATTAAACGTATGAAAAAAAAATGATGGCTTATTATCAAGGAAATCTTTGAACGGCGTTAAGACTCAGAAAGGAAATGCATTTGGTGTAGGTTGGTAATCGGAATCGCAGAAAATCAACGCAGCTATGTACGCCAATGAAAAATGCGAAGCTCCAGGTGAAAAGGCAAATTCTAATATAGGTTAGACTTGCATTTTTGACATACAAAGAGCCTGCTTACTTATTCATAAACGTTTGGCCTACATTGCAATAAGAACATTCCTGCAAGATCGAGGCGTCTCTGTTTCAATTGTTTACTCGATAGTGTAGGTTGGCCACATACATTCTTGAAACGCTGTGAGGCGTAGCTTAGTATGATTAAACGAGTCTTTCAGATTGATAAGTACGTTTACCAAACATTTTGGTTAAATTATTCTCTTGTGACGAATCATGTGTTACGGCTAATTATATGTTTCAACAGCACGTCAGCGCGCTACGTTACAGTTTAAAGATTAAAACATTTGTGGAGTTTAAAAAACAAGAAGCGACGTCTGACAACAAAACCTTATTTAAAAATGTACCCTCCATATATATATTTTCTGATGAATCAAGCTTTTTGTCCGAATTGCTCTGAACAGAATCGAAAAGCGTAGCACTGAACTATGCCCAGGTCCGTATTCCTCTGTTTTGATCAGCCAAGCTTGAATAGAAGAGATGCCTTGAAACTGTCTTCCTAAAATTTCTCACTGCTTGTTTTGCTCCCTCGGTCTATAAGGAAGGGTGCCTTGAAACAGTACAGCCTCCTTGGTCCATAATTGGTTTTATAGGGCTGGCGAGGAGCCAAAGTGTTTACATTGAAATGATCGGCACTTGAATTGGCCAATCGCCGGCGCTGTTGCAGAATTTGTCTGGCTGGGCTGAAAGAGGCGGAGCTTGTAAAACAATGCTTGTTTCATTGCCTAACAGTTTACCGAGATCTACAGAGAGGGACTTGCAAGGGTCTTTTTTATACTCAATGCTGGGCTACATCTTATCTGCGGATGGTCTGTAAATGGAGTATCCAATTTTTTTCCTGCAGACTTGTGGATTTAACATAAGCACTAGTTTTTTTTTGAAAAAGTGTGGCTCGCCTCTTCAAGGAAGAACTCGGTGTTTTACGAAAGTAAAACGCTCTCGGTTTGTAAAGCAAAACCCTTGGATTAACCATTACAGCTGTAAATGCTTCATAGTATCTTAAAAAGGCGGGCAACTGTTTACAAAATGGAACGTGACTCTGAGAATAGTTTGCAAATTGCAAAATATATCATCAATATTCTGTGAGGAACAGGCCTTTTCAAGATGGGACGTCTCGTTTGAAGAAGTTTTTTTTCCGTATATTCTTAGGTAAGTTTAAAAAGTTTCAAACAAGTCGCATACGAGCCGGCGTACTTGGGAGAACTGGGGTTTGGGATTCGCTTTGATTTGCAGTTTTTTATCGTTAGGTCGCTTTGATAGATTTTTAATAAGGGAAACCTTATTAAAAACAATCGCGTTCTGTAGCTGTTGGTAACGAGTTACTTTTAATTGTGTTGAAATGTATCAATGGACCATTGCGAATTGTCTGTTAAAATGGACATCGATGAGTACAAGGTATCTTTTTTAGCGTGTATTTTGGGGGAAAATACTAAACATTGACTGGATAATCTAGGATAATTTCTCGGTATTGCTTATTGTAAAACACGTTTAAGAGCTGACCACAGGTTTAATAACAGCAGTACTTAACCGCCTAAGTCCTGTTTTACAAAAAGTAAAGCGAAATATTGGCTTAATTTCTGACAAATATTTCTGATGAGTTCTTCTGAAGTGTTACGTATTTTAGTGCGTTTTGAAGAACTCCGCGCAGTTGTCTTAACATAATAAATACCGCCTTCGGCGCTTTCTAAACAACAACAATACTGCTTAATTTATTGTATGCATGTGCTTTAGTCTCTCGGAACCATCAGTTAGCAATTTTGTTTGTGTGTGTCCCGGGGGGCGGGGGGGGGGGCTTACAAAACACCGAAAAAATACGAACCGGCGCAAACTGTAGGCTACGGAATCCTGAATTTATTAGCAGAGAATCCGGTTTCAAAATGCAGGGTAATATTTCCTATACACCTTACAATACACAATATTATGTAATGTCCATTGCAGTCGAGCTGAGATGTCCACATTGTCATTGGTAAAAAAAATTGGTGTATACTTCTAATGATAAACTCCACCATATATAATTTGCTTTTTAAATTGATTATCGATGCAGGTTTGCTTTATATAATAACCGAAATAAACGAGTTCTCAATAGGTAAATGAAGCCTAGACTGTGTAAAAGGGAAAGGATCGTGTTATACGCGAAGCGCTTGTTCTGTAACATTTAAATGCTGGACCTTGGTTAAGAATATATATTGCATAGTGTAAACATTTTGTTTTGGGGGGAAAAAATAATCCGCTTTACATAAATAACTCTTAATGCCGACGAGGACACGTATATTAAAATACTTAAAATGTTGTCTACCTACGCCTATTACGATTGTCGTGTTATATAACTGGAAATTCTTTTGTCGTCGTTTTTCGTTTATTGTGGAAAAATGTTAATTAGTTTTTCTTTTCTTTTTTAGGGCAGCAAAATGCCGGATACAGAGAGTGATGTACCGGGATATGTCGGGACTGTTTAACGGTGGATTTTTTTTCTTTTTTGGGGAGATTCTGATCGGAATATTTCTTTTATCACGTTAGCCTGCTCTGTATAATGGATGGCCGAGATTTCGGACCCCCCAGATCCGTTCACGAACCCCCTCCTTTGCTCTCGGGGCTGGCTATGGAGTCGCACCGACTCGGTGCGGCCGCTGGAGCCGGCAGAATACCTCCGTCCTCCGGCCACTTAGGCGCGGGGCACCCGGCGAATCTATATACTGGAAAATATTTGCCAACTGCTATTAACCTCCACTCTCATCACGGTAAGTATTTATTATTTTTATTACTTAAAATGCGTTGTATGCTGGTATATTTTAATAAATTAAAGTATATCTACGGAATTGAAAGAGGAATCGATTGATAACTGCTTTTTTTCGCAGTCACGAAAGAGAGCGATTTGTCTGGAGTTTTCATGACCGTATATTTACTTTTGGTTGTATAGTTTACTGAATGGTGCGAATGCATCGTATTTATAGCGAGCAAAACAAGTGGGTTGGTGTCGAACTTGTGTTTCTATGCATTAAGTTAAAATGCAGGTATCTGCGTATTTGATTTTCCAGTTAACTAGCCGAGTTCCAGCGATTTAAATTGCAGTAAGTAATTAACTGTGAATTGTTTAATTTTGTGTACTTAAAGGGAGGCTGACAGAGTATTATTTCCTTTAATGAATCATTTTATGAATTGCATAACCTGCAACCCCGACCGATCTTGGCGTCTGTGCTGCATATGCAAAGAATTGAATTTATCCTGTTTGTATTCAGACCTTCGAGAAACGAAAAAAAAAAAAAATGTGGATGATTTGCAAAATGTCACCGATTTGTTAATCCGCACCGTTTTGTAAAACAAATGTCTGTTGCGGCCGCATTTATTATAGTATAGTTTATCGTGGACTGTAGGTGCGATGTAAGTGAAGTTACGCGTACATATTCGAGGAAATAATAACGCAGATGATCTTATTTGTTTTATCAGGAATACTTTCTCTATCATAGTCGATAGCGGTCGTCTTTGAAATATAATTTAGAGAAAATCGCTCTGGATACAGGGCAAACAGTTCGGCGCTTAAGTGATAAGCGTGGGCGTTATTGTAAGCATCATCTGAAATGGTCTGAAGTAATCTGACAACCTTAATGCTGTGTTCCCGTCAGAAGGACCCTGGATCGTTTAAGGGTCCGTGTTTAATTTAACATTTAGGACCAGTTAGTTGAGGTTATCCGAAGTTTCAAATGGCCCACTGTGTCCCAAATCTGTCACTTCGCTGCTGATATATCTGCTTGAGAGTATCTTCAAAAAAGAATCCCCCCCCCCAAATGCCTGGTTTACGGGCAATCTCGTTTATATGGCTTCTAGCGTAAACCATCTGTTGGCTGGTCTTTAGAAATTTGTGTTACGGTATTCGGTCCAAATTTCACTGTTTAATGTTTGTTTACTGCTGCCATGCGGATAGACACTCCTGCTGCCACTTCGCACATACTTTTTAGCTCAGGGGAAGTGCATTTAAAGAATGTTATAAGAAAAAGTGTGAAGATCACCCCAGTTGAATCTACGGTCAATAAAGGTTAAAATAGTGGCCGTATATTCAGCAGAGTCTTGGGGGGGGGCTGCTTGCGGGACAGGGGATACTAATGATAAGACTCAGATACCGGAGCGGTTTATTTCTGTATATGTTTTTGGGCTGTATGGATATGACATGGTAGTGCTTTAAGCTCTGCAAAAACTTCTTTTCGCTCCTATTTTGAGCTACTTGGAGATCGGAGTCATGGCTTTCAAAACGGACATGATTGCAATTGACTGTCACCAACTGGTGTGAAATTTCGGTTGCGGTAGTTTTTGCGTGACAGGGACGATTCTTTACCGTGGTTTATTCTATATTAATACCCTTGGCGTTTCCCCTAGTACTATAGTTTCAAACGACGTTGTCGGCGTTTCATACTCCAGCCTATAAGTGTAAAGGAAAGGTTGCGGCTCCAAAGAGGGAGGCGGTAATGGAGGAATACATAGTAATTTATATTTAATGTTTCGTTGTGGGGAGAAAAAAACGAAAATAACCAAATATGAGAATGTGGAAAAAATTGTTTTCACCCCGGTCCATTGCTCGTTTTTTTTTCCAGTAGTTGAAGCTTGTTACATCATGGGAAGAATGATGACCCAGTGTTTTGCTTTGGTGATATTTGTTTAACTTTTAAAACCGCAGATTCACGCCTTTGAACCGCGTGGTGACTGAGGCAGCCCCACTGACGAGTTGTGTAATTTTCAAAACTAAAAAAATAAAATCGCAGTAACCGGGTTGGTCGCGCTGTCTAAGAGCTGCAGTAGAGTCCCGCTGCCGGGGCCTGGCGGTGGGTGCCGCTCCGTGGACAGACCACAGCTACTCTTTCCACGGGCTGTAATATACTCTCCCCCCCACGAAGTTACACACTGTCTTGAAAACGGTTATTTATAGCTGTCACTGATGGAGAAGTTCAGAGTTCAGCATGTTACCGAGGTGGCCTCTACACTGCATGTTGGCCAATAAAAAAATGGATTTCCGCTGAAATAAGAGGGTCTGCGATGCTTCGGGGGGGGGGTGGGTGTTTGGCTGGAGTGTGAGGTGTGTCATTAACATCACTGTTATTCCCTCACACCACTAATACCACACCCCCACCCCCACTTCACGTTTCACCCCTGCAATTCATACTGAAGTGGTTATAAGTCCCTGTGAGGGGGTTGGACTTCTTGCTTGCGGGTGTAAACCAGCATTTTTGTGACCCTTGTGGTTCCCTGGGCCCCTGTGGTGCTTCATGCGGCATCTAGACTGAACTTTAAAGACGGGCCCATGCAGGGTAGCATCTAATGCTTGTAGGTTATGCTCGATAAATAACTTTCCATGTGTTTCTGACTGAATAGGATAGCTGATTCGGAAAGCACGGCCTGAGTAATTTATCAAAATTTTGCGGGACGGGTTGTGTTTGCATGGTTGCAGTTCTGGTGTCGTCAAGGCTGGTTCTTAGACCTGTGTTTGGATTTGGCGCAGGCCGCTCCGCCTGTGCTTATTGGGCCCTTTTAATGCAGGGGTCCCAGGACTGCTGCACAGACCCAACTCATGCACTCTCAGAAAAAAGGGTACAAAGGTCCATTTCTGTACCTTTTAAAAGGTCCAATTACCTATATATAGCTAAGGGTACCATTGGCAGACCCTTGAGGGTACAGCCCCAGTGACAAGCAAAGTTACAAATTTGTACCCTTTTTTCTGAGAGTGTGCCAAAGTCCCTCTGCTGCTAATGCCCGCTTAGGATCAGCCATACAATCTGCTGAAATTCCACTGCTAATCTGGTCTTTTTTCCACTCTGAGTGTGGGTTGCAGACTTGGACCTTTCCAAGACCACTTGTCCACAGAGAACGGGCCATTTTGAGATGGAAATAGAGGCAGGCGGAGTTACGTGGTGACTCTCACTTTGATTTGGTTGTGTAAGGTGAGGGCGGCAGGTTGGGAATGGAAAGTGTAACGTTTTGGATGATTGGAGGCTTTTACTTTTCCTTTAGGCTTAAAACGGGACCTGCCGATAAAGCGGGCAGTGTGTCAAGAGGAAGGGGACTTCCCTAGCATCTTTGTACTGCATATAGAACTCCATAAAAAATGGTTATTGTAAAATACCGTGGTAAACAGCGATAGCTGACTTTGTCATGATGGAACTAAAATAAGACCACCTGTCTTCATGTGCCCGGGGGTGGTCTTTAGCGCGGTGCCGTCGGTGAATCACCACACCTGACCGCGGTCTCATGGCACGCGTTTGAGTGCATCCCGCAGTGCCCTGTTAATATGTTGCTGCGGCTGATTTAATTCCTGCACGGAGGAGAGACTTAAACAGGCAAGCAGACACCCAGGGCTTTAGACGCGCCGGATAATCATGCCGCTCACGCGTCTGCCTGGGCGCCTTTCAGCGAAATGCGTCTCCAGTTTTAATGAATACGTTCCTAATTTGTCACTTGCGCAACAGTGGTCAGTTTGGATAATTGTTTTTACTTAAGACAACAACCTCCTTTTAACCCTATGAAAGTGGATGACTGATTTTCTCATATATATAAAATATAAAAATATTTATTTTAGGTGTCTTCACTTGGTAATGTCATTCCTAGTTCTATTTCAGCTTGCCCACTTCTGTGTTAAATGCATTTTCATTATCTTATCTCTCTGGGGGGGGGGGGGGGGGGGGGGGGGGGGGGGGGGGGGGGGGG
>JAODKC010000048.1:7475262-7485712 GCA_026777985.1 Mormyrops attenuatus | reverse complement strand
CCCCTCTGTCGGTCTGCCCGCCCCTCTGTCCCCATTCTGACACTGTATGGTTTATTCCTGCTGTTTAAAGCTGTGGTGTAACTGCAGTGACCCAGACCATTTTAAAGCACATGCTCTTTACGCCTGCAGTCTCGGTGTGAAAACAGTTTTTTCTTAGTAGTAATGATCTTTAGATGTCACTGTTCCGTTTGAGTGCAAATGCCCCCCCCTCGTGTCATGATCCCCCTCCATTCAGGCCGAGGGGTCCCCAATGTGACGAGTTGGTTGTGCCCCCCGTTCCGCCCCCCAACCATAGCACGTTTCAGATAATGAAGGCAGGCCTCAGTACAGGGCCCGCCAGCTTTAGGGGCCCGTATTTTACCGTCTGAATGACACCCTGGTCTGATGTCCCCACCCACTTCTGTCGGCCCCTCCAGATTCCCCTGAGTCACTCCCATTGACACCTCAGAGCACCTGCTCCCTGACCCCCTTTTTCCCGTCTGCTCCCCCGTCACTCCTTAAGGTTCAGGTCAGCTGTTGCAGGCTGACAAATTCCCGTCTGATGGGCCAGTCACTCTGTAAATGACCTCCGTCATTCTACCCCCTCCCCTGTAGGGGGCATGCTTGTGCTAGGGCACCATGTGCTTCTTCCGGGGTTGCGGTCCCGTTGACTGGCCATGCTCACCACCCGTCTCGACCTGTGAAGCCTTCACTGTCCCCTCCGTCCCCCATGACTATTTGATCCCGTGTGCGCTGGTGCCCCCTTTGGCGCAACAAAGTATTGCACTTTAAAATGCTATTAAGTCACATGAGCTGTTGGTCATAAACAAAAGGCTGCTCTGCTTATGGCGTGTGTGTGTCTACGTGTGTGCAAGTGTGGTTTGTAGCTTTATGTGCAGGAAGGTGACTGTTTTGATCTCCAGTTGTCCCCTGCTGGCTGAATAGATCTTCAGTGATCTTCTTCCCCCTTGCAGGCTTCCCCCCCCTGCCCAGCGGCCTCTACCCCAGTCCCTACCTCTCTCTGGCGCCCCTGGAGGCCCCTGGAGGCATCAGCGCTATCCATGCCCAACTGGGACAGCACGTGCTCTTTGAATCGCAGAAAGGTGAGTGGTCCACCAGGGTGCATCATGAGATATGTCTTACCCACAGATTATCATTCTGGTGTGGCTTTCCAGCCTGGGTGGGAGTGGGTGGGGGTCTCGGCCGACGTCCTCCTTGCTAATTTCTTGCCGTGCAGGACTTTCCACCTGCTCTTGACTGGCAGCGGTTGAGGAAATGTCTGTCCTCTCTCCTTGCAGACGGCTTCTACCTGCCTGGGCATGGCACGCCGGCTGCCCTGCACTCCCAGCCCTCCCTGTCCCGGACCCCTGCGGTACCCCTGTCCACGTCTCTGTCCCGGGAGAAAGACGTCCTCCTCCCGGGCAAAGGCTCCAAGGATGCAGGCAGGGAGAAGTCGCACAAGGGTGAGACGGGTGGCACTCTGCCGCGCCGGGACAGGGAGAAGCCACGAGATGAGGGCCGGCCGCTCAGTGTGGTGGACCTGACCCAGGACCGGCCCGAAGAGGAGCGCCGGCCCCCTCACTCTTCGCCGCTCTTCCCCGAGCCTGCCGCTGAGCCCAAGCCTAGGATCCCCGCTCCGCCCCCCCCTTTGGTCGCCTGCAGGACTATTGCCCCCCCCTCCAAGTATCCAGGACTTGAGCCTGAGCGGTGTTCTAGGACAGCAGGTCCCGACGAGGACGACAAGCTGCGGAAATGCGAACTGGCAACACGCATGCCCTGTGTCTGCCCCTCCCCCCATGGCACCTCGGGCCCGCACCCTCCTCGGCTGCCTCCGCCCGGCCTCTACCCCTTTCATGGCACTGCCAAAGAGCACAGAATCATCGCCCCCACGTTCGTGCCTTCTGTCGAGGTTTACGATGAGAGGAGTGGCCCCATTCAGATTGCCTCCCAGGCCCGGGACCGGCCCGGGGAGCGGGAGGGCAGCCGGTACGAGCCAGGGCGGCACCCCCATGCGCCTGAGCTGCTGCGCGAGGAGGGCTCCGTCATCAGGGCCAACACTGCCGCCCTGAAGAGATTGGCAGCGCCAGAGGCGTACCCGAAGAAAGCAGGCCACAGCCCAGAAGGCGGTTCCAAGGAGGCAAGTAGAGTAGGGCCAGAGGCCGAGCCTTGGAACCCAGAGCGGGAGCGGCCACAGAGGGCACCGATGAGGGAGGCCAGCAAGGTTGCCCACGGCGCGGAGCCACCCCAGCCGAAACCCTTCGCCTCACCGGACCTCAAGTGGAAGCCCTTTGAGATGGGCAATTTCGCCTCAAGCCAGATGGCAGCGCTGATCGCCCAGCATGGGCACTCGGGACGGCCGGAGGAGGACGGGAAGAAGGCCTACCTGGACCCTCCTGTGGCGTCTCGGCCGGCCGGGTCCGGCTCCGAGGGCGAGGTGTCAGCCATGCAGAGCCTGATCAAGTACAGCGGCAGCTTCTCGCGGGACCCAGCCCGCCTGGCCTCCGACTCCAAGAACCCTTTTGGGGGCCTGGGCAGCGTGAAGGTGGAGGCGGGGGCCCCAGGCTCCGCCAGGGTGCAGCACCTGCCCCCCCAGCAGCCCGCTAAGCAACTGCGCCGGGATCCTGAGCGCCCTGACAGCGCCAAGTCCTTTGGCCGTGAGAGCATTGGCCCCCAGGGTGAGGTGGAAGTGCGGCACCCCCCGGTGGGCATCGCCGTGGCAGTTGCCCGGCAGAGGGACAACAGTGGCAAGCCAGGCAGCATCAAAGGTACACACTCGCCCTCTACCTCCACCCCGCCTTGCCAGTAAGACGTCCAAATTCTTCCCATCCTCCTCCTAGATGTTTCCAGTGCCGGAATGCCCATAGCCAGGAAGTGATGGGCTCCTGTTCCCTCTTTTCATTCCCAGTTTCCTAGCTCCTACCTGCCGCCTCTACAGCAGTGTCATGTGACTGCTTGTCTCCCACTGCTTATGCCCTGGATAAGCAAAGGCTACAAGAAACTGCCCTGCTTGCTTGTCCAGTCTGGGTTTAATGCAGTGCAGTGGGCTGGGTCAGCTTCTGCCTGGGCTTCCCCAGCCTTGTGGGGTGGGCTGCATTCATTCAGGCTTTTTTTTTTTTTCCCCAGACCAGCGAAGCCGGTGTTCTGTGTTTAAATGAAATTTACTGAGCAGAACTAAAAGCTGAAAACAAGCCCCCGCATTGTGATAGGCCTTCGGGCTTGTTGCTAGGCGATGGACCCAGAGCGAGGAGAAAATCATTAATTTATTTCCTGCCCCGTGCCAGGGGATTGTAGTAATAACATTAGTCTGCTTGCATTGAGAGGAGAATGTTTGAATTTAGAGTATTTTAAAAAAGCAGAAAGCTGGTTTTCAGTTCACTAATCTGTAGTGTTTGCGGGTTAAAAAAAGTCCAGCGTCTAGCTTTTTGTAGCCTAGGGAACAGCCTGGAAGCCTGGTCTTGTAAGAGCCTGAGATGCACACCTCCATCTCTTGGGCACAGAATTTGATTGTTTAGTCCGCAAGAGGGAAAAACTGAGCATTTTATGGCATTTCTGAAAGGTTAAATACACAAATGTAAACCCGTCTTCTCCGCTACAGTTTCTGTGGTTATTTGGTGAACCTTGAAGGAGTTCTCTGTGCCCCCAGTGAACAGGCATGGCCATACGTGTTTATGGTGTCTGGACTACAATGATGATGATTATGATAAGATCATATTGTTTCTCCTCCTCATCCATAGAGGGACATTTTAGAGTGTAGTTTCCAGAAAATCATATTACTTTGTAGGAGTAGCCGTCTCTCAGGGTCCTGGTGCAATGCTGGGTTGCCGTTTCGATTTGTGGGCAATAGCATGGGGGCTCTGGGGGCTGCTCTCTGTGGGGGTTCAGCCAGCCGTCCCACGCTTGTCCAGATGTTTGTGCTTCTGGCTGGGAGGGCTCTGTGAATAGTCTTCCTCTCAGGCCGTGATCGTCATCCTTAAGCTGCTAGTTGTTCTTCAAAATCAGTTTTTTTTTTTTGTAAAATGAATTTTTAAAATTTCTGTATAAACCCCCCAGCCTCAGGCCGCGCAGAAGACGACAGGTCCGACGAGCGTGCCCGTCACCGTGACGACCGTCTGCTGGCCGGCCGCCTGGAGAGAGAGCAGGAGAAGTTGCTGCGGTAAGGGGTATGGGGGGGGGCTTTAGGGGTGACAGAGCCGTCTGTGTGCGCGCAGGCATGTGGGGGCATAAACCGGGATGGCAGAAGGAGAGATATTTACGCTGTTGGGATGCAAAATACCTTTCATGTCTCCCAAAAATATGTTCTGAATTTTGTATGAGGGTGACTTGGATATAAGCATTAAACCAAAAATAAACATATATGTGTTTATGGGACAAGAAACAGCCCCCCGAGAACAAAAGAAAACGATCTTCTGTCTGTTATTTAAGCTGAGTTATTGTGTGTGTTCAGCCGCCATCTGTTGTTACTATTGATTCTAATAATAACGGACCCCCCCCACTCCCCCCGGGCCCAAAGAAATGACGGAACAGTGAGGATTGCAGAAAACAGGAAGGAGAAGCAGTGTCACTTTTTTCCCGTCTTCCTGAGGCAGTCTGATGGATTTTTCTCCTGCACCTGCAAGAGGGACAATGGCGTGAAATGCGCGTTCCCTCAGTGAGGAAGGTGCGGGGGAGCAGGATGCTGCCGGGATTGATGTTCACCTGCCGCCTGCGCCGTGCCGCATGCAAGCCGGCGATAAGGACTGATAAAAGTAGGGGGGGGGGGGGGCGTCTGTCCTTTCAAGGTGACTCGTTAAAAGAGTGGCGTTTCAAAGCTCCTAATCAGGTCTGGGAGCATCGACGTCCGGTTCTGCATTCTCAGGCCGGAACGCCGTGCCCAGGAATGCCAAGAGAGGCTGGGAAGAGCGATCTGTTGCCATTTAGATGTATAATAACGAGTAAAAGCTCAGGGAGCCTGGCCAGGAGACCCCAAGCTGCTTGATTTGTTCTTCTGGTGAAAATGGCCCAGATTCTTGGAAGAGGGGGGGTGTGTTTTTTGCAGGCTGACCGGATCCTGCTCATGTCCTCCTTTGTGCCCTGCTTTTACATTACCCTCGATGCCTCCCTGGCTTGTAGACACATCTTTTCAAATTGTTGCACTAAAGGCATAGGAGAGTGGGGGTGGGGGTGTATTTTGTGGGTGGAGGGCTTGGAAATCGCCCATTTTTCTTTCAGGCTTTATGATCTTGCCCTAAGATTTGTGGTGAGGCCAGTTTCCAAAGCTACCGCAGCCGTTTCAGATGTCTGGGAGTCGGTACATGGTAGCGGCCATACAGCAGCCTGTTAGACAGCCGCGTCAGCGTAACACACAGGATGTAGCCCCCTGTTAGCTGGGTGCAGTATAGCCTGTCTGACAGCTGTATCACTGCTTACACATGCACCAGGAGGGTAAGGCTGCCAGGGTATGCAGACTCGGTCACAGAGCTGTGTCCCATAATCATGCTCTGAAGCCTGGCCCTGTGGTTCTTAATCCCAAACCGGAGCTCAGGCCCAGATCTACCTTGACAGGGGCCCTAGGTAAAGCTCTACTTGGGAGGACCTCCAGTAGGAAAACTGATGATCCTCTGAAATAGAGGAGGCAAGTGCCTATTCTGCCTCTAGCTAGAGCCGGCCGTGTGGTTGTGTGTGTGTGTGTGTGTGTGTGTGTGTGTGTGTATAGTTCCTGACTCTGTCTGGGCCCCCTTGTGCCAGTCGGGCCCTATAAGCTGCCTAGTTTTCCCATACTTGGATCCAGTCCTGGCTTTGCTAACTTTGCTGATGTGAATACTATTACGCATTGTGCTGTGGATGTTTTCTGTCTCAGCCTTGGGTTTGCCTTCACTCTGCTGCTGGCGTAGGTGATGAGCAAGGACCTAGTGCTGAGTTTGTCCCGCATGAACCTCATGTTTTCTGAAACTACATTTTTGAGCTAAAGTGAACACTTAGCTAGCTGGCGCTAGCCCCAATGTGTGAGTGCATGGCAGGTGCTCTGCTGGCCTTCCTGCCCCCACTGGCCGCCGTGGGCCGACCCGATTGGTCCCAGAACCCCACGACTCACAGGCCTCTGGTCCACAGGGAGAGTAAGGAGCTTGCAGAATACACGCAGATGCCCCCCCCGGTGGCCTCCGCCAGCTCTCTGAACCCCAACCTCATGGTGACCGGCGGCCCAGGCCTCGTTGGTGCTGGCCGCTGGCCTGCGGACCCCTCTTCCCACTTGGCCTCTCACCCCTGGGTGCCCCGCGCTGGTGCTCCCCCCATGTGGCTCCCTGGATCGCACTACGGTAAGCCCCCCCATGCCCCATTTCCAGTGGCACCTGCAGAAAGGAAGCTGACCCAAACAGTGTCTACTAAACATTACTTTTTCCTTTTCTACTACAGCTATATTCGGTCCCATGTACACAGACAACTTCGAATAGAATCTCTCTCTCCCCCCCCGCCCCCTTTAGCCTGCCTGGGCAGAGGTTTTATCCAGGACCACAAGTGGATTGTGCTCCACCGGGCATGCAAATCCAGCATCCAAAAATAACCACAAACAAGACCCGGCCATGTCCGACCGTAACCCCCACTTCCTTCCCGTCAGGCTGAAATCCCTGTCTAGACACTAGACAGAACCCCCCTCCCCCCATCTGGGTGTTTGTTGGGATTGTTGACGGAGAGTTTGAATGTGTGTTCTCTGCCCGGACAGGCCTGGGACCCCACTCCCTGCACCAGGGCCTGCCCTCCGCCTACTCACCCACCATACCTGGCTCCATCCCACCCCCGTACCAGTTCACCCGGGACCCCCAGTCAGGCCAGCTACTGGTCATCCCCACCGAACACCTGCCTCACTACGGTACCTCTCCGCCTCCCAACAAACACCCTCCTCTGATTGGCTGCTGCCTCACTCACAAGCTCCCTTTTCCCGCAGCGGCAGAGCTGATGGAGCGGGCCCCCCCACTCTGGTCTGCCATGTACCCCCCAGCGGGCGGCGCTCTGCAGCACGCGCACCAGCTGCAGCTCCTCTCACAGCAGCAGCTGCTGCGGCAGCAGGAGCTGTACATGATGCAGCAGCAGGCGGCGCAGGTCATGCAGATGCAGCGCAGCGCACACTTCGCGGTGGGTGCCCCCTCCCCTGGCTTTTATGGAAGCTGCCACCGCAGATCCCGTTGCTGTTAATGTGATCCCTGTACTGACACACAATCCGCTCTAACACATGCCACCCGGCGCTTCAAAGGGGCCCTTAGCCACGCCTTTAGCATTTAAGACACTGGATCGTCTTGCATGTGCCTCTCTGGGTGCGTTGCTGGCTTGGAATGTCCTAACCCCCCTCCCCGCGGTGATCTCGCCAACAGGAGAGATTAAAACCAAGTGAGCAGCAGGCTGACCTGGAAGACAAGCCAGCCAAGCGGAGCAGCGACGGGCCCAAGCAGGGCCTGGCTGCAGCCTCGCCGGCATCCCTGAGCTCCCGAAAGCCTCCAGCGCCCCCCTGCTCGCCGACGGCCTCCACCTCCTATGCCAAGGCCCTGCTGCCACTGCCTCCCCTCCCCTCACCCATCTCCAGCCTGAAATCGGAGAGCCGACCCAAAACGGAGAAACTCCTCGACCACCAAATGTACTCGCGTGGCCCCACACCGGCCCCGCACCCACCCAGCCCCGGCTCTGCCTCGCGCCCGCCTGCTCCCCCCATACCCCCAAAAGAGGAGTCTGTGGAGGAGGGTGATAAAAAGGAGCTGGACCTTCAGAAACAAGCTTCAGTCCCATTCCAGGCCCTCTACTCCGGTGAGCACCCCCCTCAGCTTTAGCCGAAGTCACAGGGACGATGAACACAGCACATATCACACAGAGTTGGGGGCCTTTTATACATGTTAGTTGTCCTAAAACAGTGATTCAGTGCATCAGCAGAGTTTGACTTTTGCTTGTGTTGGAGCTTGATTCGGTGGGTAATCACCCCATTATTTCTGTCTGCCACCCTGTCGGGGTTTTAACCCTCATGCTGGGTCCCCAGTGGTCTGCTCTTGATGATCGATGCAGCTCTGCTTAGAGCACCACGTTCAGGCCGCTCGCTGCTCGACGCCGCCTGTCAAATGGTCGTTAATGGTGGCTCCGGTCTGGCGTGTTTCCTTTGTTAATTTTTGGCTCGCTGCTCAGGGTGACTGGGGGGGAAAAGCGGATGCGGTGTGATGAGCCCCGAGGTGCCGCTCAGCTCCGCAGGAAGTTCCAGTGGAGCCCTGGGTTCGGCCTGCTTATAGCCCGAGGACTAATGAAGCCCTTTTCCTCTCTCCCTCTCTCCCTCCATCCCTCCCTCCACCGTGTTGCTGTTTTCCCCCCAGAAATCCGTCCCAGCTACCCGTACCAGCCCATAACTCCCCCGTTTGGCAGCCATTACCCGTATGTGCTCCAGCCAGCTGCGGCCGCTGATGCCGATGGCCTGGCTCCGGACGTGCCGCTGCAGGCCGGCGATGACGTCAAGCCCGTGCGGCTCTGCTCTCCGCAGATGGTGGAGCCCCGTCCAACATCCCGGTGTGAGGAGGAGGAGGAGCGCACGGCCCTCAAGCAGGAGCCGGGTGTGGAGGACAGCAAGGACGAGCTGGCCCAAGGGGCACTGGTGACACTCTGTGACAGGACAGCCTCGCCGCCTGCTGATCGGGACATCTCGCCCGGCCTCCAGGGCCTCCCCGTGGCTCCCATGGTGCCAGACGGCGAGGAGGACCAGGGGAATGGGGGTGACATGAAGGTGGAGGACGTGTCCATCCTAAGCTGCAAGGCTCTGACCTGCCCTTCACCCCTGGACACCCCCCAGGGAGATCCTGAACTGTTAGGCCACTACACCAAGTCCTCGGCCTGCAGCCCTGCACTGCACATGCCAGCCCAGGTGGGCTCTGTTCTCGAGGAGGCAAATCTGGGGACCCTTGATGCGAACGAGCCCTTTTGCGATGGCCCCCTCTTCCTGCACCACCAGCCATCCTCCACTTCTTCTCTCGACATCACGGCCGTGGACCCAATGGCAGGCATGATCGCACTGGTGGCAGCCAGCGAGCTCCCCCAGGCCATGCCCTCCCAGGCTGGTGCCGCCCTGCTGGAGCCTGGAGCCCTGCAGGGGATAGCCCTCCTGAGCGACATGGCTGCGCTGGAGCTGGAGCGGCAGCGGGGAGATGACCAGGGTGAGGTTCACCTCCGCAGGGGTAGAGCTTAAATATGGGTTGGGGGTGTGGTTGGGGTCTAGGGGCACACGTGTGTGTGTGTGTGTGTGTGTGTGTGTGTGTGTGTGATGCATGTTGACATGGTCACCAGGAGGCACAATGAGCAAGCCTGAGCTACGAATACTCAAATGGATGTTGTATCTTCTGTGTTCACACTAATTAGTGTGACCTTGGTGAGATGAATTAGAGCTGAGGTCGATGGCGATTCCGCCCTGGTCAGAGTTCTGTGATCGTGGCTAGTGGCCTGTCTGCGTCCTGCTCTGTGTTGATTAATTGCCACCTCTGTGCAGGCATGACGGCGCCCTCTGCTCTAGAGAGCCTCCTGGCGGCCAGCAGGCAGGTGCTGCTTGAGGCATTGGAGATGCCCCCTCCGGTGACCCTCCGCCTCCCAAGAGAGCTTGACCCCAACAAGAAATACAGCTGGATGCAGAAAAAGGATGAGCCGGTAAGTCGGGTGTGGATTGGCCAGCTGGATGCACCTGACCTCGCCCTGTGTGTGCTGTTTGTTGGTGTGGCTGATTTCTGCCGAAGATCCCCTTGACTTGCTGGGTGTTGAATGTTGGGTCCCGAATTGCAGGGCTTGCTTCCGCCCATGGTGCCAAACCTGTCTTGTTGGCCTGTGACGGGCCTTTCGGAGACACCATTCCTAAAGCAAAATGTTTTCGGTTTGGCCTTTTTTTAGAGGTGTTAAAAATGCATTCACTTTTGGGAAATGGGAAGGAGGGATGGGCCGTGAATTAATGGAGGAGTGTGGGGCCGCGCGAAAGGCCCCCTTGTGTGGCCAGACCTTGTGTTTGTGCTGCTCTCGCTTTACATAAATATCGGTTTGCCTCAAAGTAGGCTTGGGGATTGCAGTCAAAATCCCACAGCTGGGCTGTGGAGGCCACAGAGCTTACATTGAAATTGAAATGTTTGGCTCCCAAATGCCCCCCACCCAGCAAGGCAGGAGAGGTGCCAGGACACGTATTTTACCGCAGTCGATGAAAGGTTCTTAAAATTCGTGTAGCCGGGTGGGGCGGCCTGTGTGTGATGCTTGCCCTCACCCTTCTGTTCATGTCATGCCCCTGCCCCCCCAAAGCTGTTTTCCAAGTCTGGCTTGGAGGGCATGGATACCATGGAGGTGGACTTCCGAATGAAGCTGGCCGAACTGCAGAGGAGGTACAAGGACAAGCAGAGGGAGCTGGGGAAGCTGCAGAAACGCCGTGACAGCGAGTGAGGGGGGGGGGGGGGGGGGGGGGGGGGGGGGGGGGGGGGGGGGGGGGGGGGGGGGGGGGGGGGGG
>JAODKC010000048.1:7417666-7467074 GCA_026777985.1 Mormyrops attenuatus | reverse complement strand
CACTCTTTCAGTCTCTCTCTCTCTCTCTCTCTCTCTCTCTCTCCACATTACTGCAGCCGTGATTCACTAGCTTTTCTGCAGCATTGACAACGTAACAATGAGGTCATTTACGTGATGATGTCTGGGGGGCAGGTTTTTGTTAATTTGCTAAATGGCCGGGCTCAGTGCTTGGATGCATGGTGCCCTGCCCCCCCCCCCCCCCCCACTTACCCCAGACGTGTCATGTGGGACCAATTGTTTACATCTCAGCAAGGGAGGTGTCTGCTCACAGTCCCCCGTCTGAGGTCCTCGCCCCAGCCTGTACCGCGTTGCCCATCAGAGAGGGCGTCTTGCTGTGTGCCCCCCCCCTCCCTCCCGTGGGGAGCGTTTGGACTGAGCCTTTTTATCGGGGATAGTTTTAAGGAACCTTAACCATCGCAACTCGCTCGCTCGGGAAGGACTTTACTACGCAGTGAGCTGCTGAGTTACTGCTCGCGTAAAACGGAATCCGTGCTTCGGATATAAACACAAACCCCAGGCCGTAAAACTGACAGATGCGTCTGAGTGCCGGCAGATCCCGTTTTATGACTCCGGGGTTTTTTTTCCAAACTGCCCGGAATGCTTCTGCGAGCACGGAACGGCGGCAGATTCTGCGCGATCCGGCCCCTCGGATGTTTCTCTCCCTTCACTGCAATGCAAATGAAATGACCCATAATTTAATTTCCCTGTAAGTGCAAAATGAGGCTTGTTATTCATTGGGAGAAGTCGCCATACATTTACGGGGGGGATATTCTGAAATACGACCCCGGCAACACAGTGAACTCCTTCGCTCTCACACTTTCGATGGCTGGTTATGAGTGTTTGCTTTGTATATCGTGTGTGAGCCCTGAGCCTGTGATCTAGCCTGTAGTATTTATTTAGTTATGAACCCCTACGTGGGTCTGTGCTCTGATGTTCTTGTGTTTTTCTTTGCCTGTATGGGTCCAGCACTCCCAGTCGTACCTCTCCATGGCGGCTTAGCGGCAGAGGAATAGGACATACTGGCCGGGATTCCTGTTCGGCTGACTTTTCGCCCTGCGGGGCACTCTCATTTGCACTTCATTGCAATTTGGCTGCGCGTGTACCCGCCTTTGTCTGCAACGGCCAAGTTATTGTTCTGTTTTGTGGAGAGATTAATGCATCCAGGGGTGGAAAGTGAACGTCTAAAAACCAGTTCCTGTGCCGACTCTATAAAGGAGCAACCAGTACGACCAGTTTGTGAGTAATAATCAGAAAGGGAGGAAACTAAGTTTGAAAGTCAGGCTGGGAAAGAACTATTGGCTGAACCTGCTGTCATATTCGTTTGCTGATGTCATCCCCCTGTCAAAGGTCATGTTTTAGCAGGATCAGGTTTCCCCGCACAGTCCACTGTGTGTGCGAGCACATGCATGCATATCCTGTCTTGGGTTATTCCCTGCCCTGCCTTGCATTGCTATATTCCAGGATAGGCTCCAGAACCCAACAACCCTGCACAGGACAAGCCGTTGGATGGATGGAGCTCCCATATTTTTCAAGTTTAGGGCAGGGATGTTTAGATCTGAAACTTCATGCATTTAAATTTGAAAAGGCGTGTTTTTGTATCCATTTTTGATTCTGTGTAGACCGAATGTCCCGGTGTCTCTGTCCTTTGCTTTGGGATGTCGGAGGCTCTCTGGCCCTGCTCGACGCATCACAATTGCGTGTCTGTCCCGTATTGCACACAGTGTCTGCTCCTAATCACTTCAGAGATGCAGCTGTGGCATTAGAATGGGAAAATTAGCTATTTCTTGGCGGGGGGGACTTCTGGAGGTGTTATTCATTTCCTTTGAGCCTAAAGTGTTTTGCTTAGCTGGACTTAGCACGGCCTGCTGATGTGGGAGGAGTGTATGCCTGCCGGGGTCACTGCTGCTTCTCCTTTAGTTAGTACTTTTTTCAGTCTAATCGTGTTTCCCATGACGGCCGGGTGTGTGTGTGTGGCCTGTGGCCAGATTTGGGCTCCGTGGATAAAGCCGTGCACGTGAAGACTGTGTGGAGAAGCGGTGCGATTCTGATCTGATCCCTGTCGATGTCAGTCAGCTGGATGGGCTGGTGCGCTCCCCCTGCTGCACATCCTGGGAGGATAGGGATTCCGGGCCATGGCCACGCTTGTCTTCCTCCAGATCAGCCCACAGTAATGCTGCAAACATGCCTGAGACTTTGTG
Source organism: Mormyrops attenuatus (assembly GCA_026777985.1). Lineage (NCBI taxonomy): Eukaryota > Metazoa > Chordata > Actinopteri > Osteoglossiformes > Mormyridae > Mormyrops > Mormyrops attenuatus. The sequence goes on along the minus strand of JAODKC010000048.1, from coordinate 7,464,876 downwards.
GGGATGAAACCAACCAGGGATGGAGCTGGAAGAGCATTCAGGCGCGTGGCAACGTAATGCCGCAAACCTGTTCTTGCCAGCAGGTGGCGTTGCTGTTTAGGACCTACAATAATCAATGTATCACCAGTCTTCCGATGATGTATCCAGTGAGCTTATCCCAACCACCATAAGGCGCAAGACATGGAAGCATCAGGAATGAGATATCAGTGCTTCAACAATAGCATAAAAGTACGAGATCTTATGAATGCAATATGCAATACTGGAAGGAGGAAAAAAATTAAGAGACCACTACAAAATTTTCAGTTTCACTCATTTCTCAACTTATGGGTGTTAGCCTGTGTGAAATACTCTGATTTATGAGACATTGCTGGATAACGGTCATCTCTGGCATTAGAAAGTTGCTTCTGCCCTCTGTCTGGCTGGTTTTTGCTCGTTCCCAGTGTCTCCTGCTTCACCTTGTTCCTGTGTGCTGCTGTCTTAGAACTTCAAGCCTGGAAGCAGCGTGCCTTGCAGTCTAGACTTCTGCCAGCAGAACCAGGATTAAACCAGGATTTAAAAATGCAGATTTGTTTTAAAATATAAAGTTGTCTCTTCATTTTTTCCAGAGAGAAATGAATGGAGAAAACCAACAAGATATTAAACAAATGTGTGTGTGTGTGTGTGTGTGTGTGTGTGTGTGTGTGTGTGTGTGTGTGAGTGAGAGAAGCATGTTATTTTGATGTTGTGGGGAGCAGCTTTCCCCCATAGAAATGAATGAATGGTCTCCATAAATATATGAATACAAACATCTGTGTGTGTGTGTGTGTGTGTGTGTGTGTGGTGGGTGGGTGGCTGGGGGGGAATTAGCTGGGAAATTTAATGGTGTGGTGTGTAATCTGACTAAGTGTGAGTAGAATCCATTTAAGATCTCTGGTTCAGAACATAAATGGAATAGAAGCACATTCTATCTGTCTTTCAGAACTGGCTCCCATTCTGTCCTGAGAGGGAAGCAGAATCTGTTCCTGGTCTGGCCACGGTATTACGGCCCCCCCCATACATCAAAGCTTTATTTCAGTGACGCCCTTTACTTTGCACAGCGCGCGTTGAGCATCGCCTGGTCGGAGTTCTCCAGACAGTGTGATCACCGCACAAAGGTCCCGCTGGGAGCACGTTTATGTTTGAAACGGCTGCAAAATATATAAAAATACGTGGCAGCTGATGCTGAAAACCCCGAGTTGCCAGGGGCATTCCAGGCTGTTTGTCTTTAAGATTAAAGCCTGCGTTCCCTTTCCCTCTGAAAAAGGCCTTTTAACAGAGTTCATTACTGTTATTGCAGCAGACAGCCTGAAATTAATTTACTCCCGGAATCGCGTAGATTTCTGTTATGTGCTGGAAAAATGGCCACCCCCTTAATATAGAACATTCTGATGGCTGGTTGAAAGAACCAGGTCACGGTGATGTTCAGGGTGGGGCGGAGGGAGCTGAGCTTCTAAAAACACTACCGTAACTATGTAATTGTCAGCTTGTAGTGATTCATAGCGATGGTTCCGGCGACATACATTTTGAGCAGCAGGAACAGCCTGCTTGTTCCGTCAGGTTCTGCACCCAGAACTCTCTCGTGACAATAGCTGACTCCTCTCCTGTCTTTGGTGGCCATGGCTACAGCACAATGGGAACCGGAACACTGTTCAGCTTATCGGATAAACCCATCTCCCTATTGTAGATCACCACAAAGCCCTCTCCTTTACATCAACCCCATGACCACCTCTGTGTCTCCCTCCCCAAAGTGTGAGAGTAGGGTATCAGCAAGGCTGCTGGAAGACGTCGGATTCCGCAGGGCATATCTGTTTGAAAGGCTCTTCAAAGCATCGTTTGGTCCTCAAAGGCTTCACTCCTCAAAGAGTCTGAGTGAACTCTGAAGCTGTCTGAGCTCAGGGCTTATTTAGATACTCCTAGGTCATGCCTCTATCGATCGGGCGAGCAAGCAAGCGAGGATCAGCCCTAAGACAAGCAAGACCAGCGCAGAAATATTGTTTTTGTTGGGGGGTAGGGTGGAGTGTGTTGCCTGTGTAGTTTAGCGTGCGTGTGCATGTGACTGCGCTCTGTGGGTCGCTCAGATCCGGTGGTTTCTCTACAGAGCGGCCCGCTTCCCGAAAGTCCTAACGCCAGGCTGTGGGGGGGCTCGTATCTTGCAGATACAGGGTGATGGTGGAGGGCGAGCGAGGAAACCGACCCCACATCTACTGCCTGGAGCAGCTGCTGCAGGAAGCGGTGAGTACCCCCCCATCCCCCCCAGATGGGGGAAGGGGCCAGCCTCTCCCCTGCCAAAAATACCTGGTGTTACCGCGGCCCCTCAGACAGATTTATGAATCCGTTTTCATCGCAACTGATGATTCATGGCGTTTTCTGGAAAGGGAGCGATGCAACAGAATGATTTCATGTTCCCCAGATGCTTGATGAAGATAAACAGTATATAAAGTTACCGCTGCCCCCCCGCCCCAACCCGGCTTTCCTAAATGCTGTTTAATCTCCTCTTCCCCTCACTTCCCTTTACGTCAGAGCTGGACCCACATGCTGATTTTCCCTTGCAGATTATCGACGTGAAGCCTCCGTCGGTGAGGTACCTCCCTGAGGGCACCCGCATCGCTGCTTACTGGAGCCAGCAGTACCGCTGCCTCTACCCGGGCACCGTTGTCAGGGGTAATACAGCCTCCTCCTTGCTTACTGTGATGTTTTCTTGAAGACCTTCGGTTGAAGGTCTTCTCGGTCCCATCTTTCCACGTCGGCTGCACCCGACTTGCCCCCTGAAGCTGAGCTCTGTTGTCCCTTTCCCTTTGTCCCATCCCAAAATGGGGGTGACCCCTAATCGCACCAGGAGGACAAATGTCGTTTGTTCCCTCACGGTAGCTCACACCTCGGCCGGAAAACACATTCGTACGGGGAGTGTGGCACGTGTGATGTAAAAATATTTCCTGTGAAAATTTGACCCCGTCCATCCACCTGCATGCTGCATGTGGATGCAGACCCTCCTGTCAGGTTGAGATAAGAGTGGACCAGCATCTGCTCCTATCAGCAGCTCATACTTTGAGCAGAGGCCTGAGTTCTGGGTGCAGGCTGTTAGGGATAGTTCTGCGGCCCTTACCTCTAGAAGAAATTATCACCCCCCCCCCCACTAGAATCCCCACCTACAGAGGTATTGGATTTGGAAGATGGTCAAGAAACCACTTAGGCCAAAATCCAGGCTTCAGAATCTATGAATGTACAATCTATGAATCCCAATGCAGAATCTATGAATCCCAAGGTCCCCTCAGAGCATTTCATGATACAAGGGGTGTTGTATTTCGGGAGGGCTGTGTTTAACGAAGGCGTACAAAGAGCTCCCATTCATTTGGGGGAGGGGACCCAGGCTGGGTCAGGGAGGCCACGCTGATTGGACATGTAGCCCGTAGTACTCGAGGAAGCTGGGTGGCAGAGGAATCCCATCCAATCAGCTGGCGTGACTGGGAGGGGCGCCGACCTCATGAATATGCTTTTGTACTCTGTGTCCCTTTAAGAGCATGGGATTCTCCTCACCAGAATCCTTAGTTTACTTAAAGGGATGGGCGTTTTGCACTTTGTCATTCTTCAGTCTTGGCGTGACGTCCGCGGGACTGCATCTCATGGTCTGCCTACTCTCACTCTGACAGGAAACCCGGATGGGGACGAGGACGACGACTTGATAACCGTGGAGTTTGATGATGGAGACACCGGGCGGATCCCTCTGTCTCACATCCGCCTCCTCCCCCCCGACTACAAGATCCAGTGTGGGTGTTTGGCGAAGCGGGAGAGGGGCAGACGTTTGAGGGGAAACATCTGAGTGTGGCGGGGCTCCTTACTAAGGGGCACATTTAGCTTTGCTACTGATATTCAAATAATATTTTTAAAGTAATGTAAACTTGGGGCCAGGGGGCTGTTTTATTTGGGTGAGGTTCAGCCTGTGATTTGTTGGTTTTGGCCTTTGAAGTTTAGCGCCGAATGCCGGCAGGGAGAGTTGTTTTGCTAGCGCAGGCAGTGATGTGTTTCAAATGGCCATCTCCCTGATTTTATCAGCATGTCAGATATATTACGCAAATGCGGTTCCCAGACTCGCTGGTTTTCCCCCGTTAAGAGTACCACACCTAGTGTTCCACAAATTGTTTTTTTTGGGAAATGGAAACATGGACAAAACACTTAATGAACAAATATCCACTTACATCGGGTCAAATATCTTGCAGGTCACGAAGAACGCTTGGATTTCATTTCGGTTAAATTCGTTCTCTAGGCATAAATGTAATTTCATTACCTCGTCTTGAACGTTTCTGATTCATAACCGTGTTATTTTGGATGGTTTTATTCTGTGTGCTTTTTAAATGATCCCTGACCTATAACACTAAGATGTCTGTAAAGTTTGATTGCAGGAGTAGCCACCTAATACTTTCATTGCTATAAAAAGCCTGAACAGACACGGCTTGAGCATGGAGTGACATAGGCTATATTATTAGATGCTATATATAAGTTATCTCTAACATTTTGTTGAGGTACAATAAGTAATGTCTGTAGCGCCCCCTGTCTGTGATTTTTAGTACTGCTTTTCAGTTTGTGAAAACACAAACTTTTCTGAAACACGCCCCGCCCTCCCCCCAACATGTGTGTGTCTGAGGCACTCATAAATCCACCTGCCTGGTCTGTCCCACAGGTGCGGAGCCATCTCCCGCTCTCCTGGTACCCAGCACGAAGAGGCGGGGCAGGAAGACCAGCAAGGACGTACCGGAGAGCAAGGAGGTTGAGTCGCGGGCCCCGGAGGAGGCTACCCCAAAAAGCCGGGGGAGGAAACCTAAACCGAAGCCGGGTAATGCCACAAAAAAGCTACTGGATAGCTGATTTAAAGTGCAGGTCACAAACTGCAAGCAGTTAACTTTTCAATGACTGTCTGTATGTTTCATTTGGAAGACAATTTGGGAAGTTTTAACTACATTTGGGCTCAGAGTGAAGGAAGAGTTTCACCCTTACCCCATGGACTGTGGTTAATGTTGGCCTGGTAATCCCGCTTCTCCTTCACAGAGCCAGAGACCATTCCAGAAGGGCAAGATAAGGCAGCGAGTTCCTCTTCCTCAGATACCCAGACAAAGCCCCAGGTCTCTGGAAGACCAGGACCTAGGCCGGGTCGAAAATGCCAGGAGGCTGGGACAGCCAGGTCCTCTGTCCTGGTGCCTAATGGACGACAGAAGAAAGCTGCAAGAGTGAAGGCTTCCACCAAAGCGTACTCCCAACTGCCGCCTGTCTACACAGCTCCCATGTATGGGAAGGTCCTGCCGGTCGATATATTTGCAGACTCTGTAGGTTCCCTCAGTTCCTTTGTACCAAATAACGAAGGCGGCGGAACGGGGAAAGTCAGATCGGTCAAGAGAGGGAAGAACGGCGAAGATCCCCCCGAGGGTGGGCTTGGAACAAAGCCACAGAGGAAAGCGCCTCAGGCTGAGATTATGATCAAGCTGGACCACGAAGGCGTGATGTCTCCCAAAACCAAGAAGACCAAAGCCCTGATGATGATGGAAGACCAGAGCCTGTCCAAAAAAGAGCACAAGACCATCATGGGCATAGCATATGGTGCCATCCTTCCAGGGGAAACTCCTCAGAAATCGCCCAAGGCTAAAGCTTCAGATGTAGATGTTCCCAAGATGGGAAACGTTTCAACCTATAGCATTAGAGAGCTGGGAAGTGGAGGGGATGGGCAGGTGAAGGGTAAGGATGCCCAAGCGAATGAGGATGCCGAGTCAGAGAGCAGCAGCAGCAGCAGCAGCAGTAGCTGCTCCAGCTCTGAGTCGGAAGGTGATGAAGAAGAGAGATTGCAGAAAAAGGAGACACAGGAGGACGCAACTTCCAGCAGCTCCCGTGCCTCCAGTCCCGCCTCCAACTGTTCCAGCTCTTCCACCAGCAGCTCCTCATCATCATCCTCTGGCTCCACCTCCTGCTCGTCATCCTCCTCTTCGTCGTCGTCATCATCATCATCATCCTCCTCCTCATCCACGACCGACGAGGACTCCTCCTGCAGCTCCGACGAGGAGGCCCTAACCTCCCCCCAGTCGTCTTCCATGGCACAGCAGGCCTCACCCCAAACAGGAGACCAGCAGTCCACAAATCCTCAGGCTGCTTCATCTCCCCCCGCCTCTAAAGGTCCAAAGCAGCAGGCGCCACAGAAGCAGCAAGGCAGTGGAAGGCCCAAGAGGCGCGAGGGCATCCATCTCCCAACTACCAAGGAGCTGGCCAAGAGGCAGCGTCTGCCCTCTGTGGAGAACAGGCCCAAAATCTCTGCCTTTCTTCCAGCTAGACAGCTGTGGAAGTGGTTCGGTAAACCAACACAGGTGAAAATTCATTGTTCACAGATTCATTTTATGCAAAAATGCTCAGTCTGCCTTGTTTTGTGGTCTCAAGCATTAATATGAGTAACTGCTGTACTAGAGGGACTATTAAGACTGAATAAAAATGACTGCCTTTGTTGACATTCAATCCTGGCATCGTGAGTTGAGCAACAGCTTTATATTCTAGCCATTTGAAACGCTTTCTCAAAGCCTGGTTTCTGTGTTAATTGCTCTGCAGAGGCGTGGAATGAAAGGAAAGGCAAAGAAGCTTTTTTACAAAGCTATCATGCGCGGGAAGGAGATGATCCGCATCGGAGATTGTGCAGTGTTCCTGTCTGCTGGAAGACCCAACCTGCCGTATATTGGGCGCATCCAGAGCATGTGGGAGTCCTGGGGGAACAATATGGTGGTCCGAGTGAAGTGGTTCTACCACCCCGAGGAAACTAACCCTGGGAAGAAGCTTCACGAGGGAAAGGTGAGATCTGTTGCATTCATGTGTTCATAGAGCTTTCCACAGAAGATCAGCCAATGGGTCAGTGTCTGCTCTGGACACAACCACAGAGTAATGTTTGATTCTGCATTTGACTTAACGATTCTTGGCAGAACTGGGATCAGAAGTCCTCAAGGGGGCTCCCCGCAGCTCTGCAAGCCTCCAATCAGAGGAAGGACTTTATGGAGGTGAGAAGAACCGGGTGGAGATTACGTGTCATGTTTGTCAGATATCAGATAACCTTTCTAACGTTCTGTCATTTGTCCACAGCGTGCTCTCTATCAGTCATCGCACATTGATGAAAATGATGTCCAGACGGTCTCTCACAAGTGTCTGGTAGTCAGCCTGGAGCAGTATGAGCAGATGATCAAGACTAAGAAGTACCAGGACAGTGAAGATCTTTACTACCTTGCTGGTACTTATGAACCCACCACAGGGATGATCTTCAACACAGATGGGGTGCCCATCATTTGCTGAGCTACTCATAAGCCCTCTTATCACCTGTGACTCCTGAGAACAGAGGTGTGGTGGTATCTGGAGGGAATGAAACCCTTTTCATGAAAAATATTATTTGAAGTTGTCAAAATGTGTATGAATGACTGTCCGGGAGCCATAGCGGAATGGAGTTTGCTTCTGGAACTGAGAAGTGTGGCTGAGTGTTAAGACTGCAAAGCTGACCCTCTCGGGGACAAAGGACTTTGTGTCGACTTGCCGATTTGAGTCAGAGGCTCCCTGATTATTTGCTCTCAGGGCATTGCAACACATCACACTGCGACTTGAAATGTTTTTGAGGAAGTGAGAATGAGGTCAATGGCAGCTCACTGCACGTATGTAAAGAAATAGTGTGCTCCTGGTGTTGTGGTGATATCCACATGGAAAATGGCTACCTGAGGGGTGGCTGAGGGGAGTACCTGTCATGATGTCATACCACCTAGTTTTGACTGCTACAGGCTTTCATTGGTGGTATCCATCCTCCTAAGGTCTGTTTGTCCCAGCAACCACCAGCAAACGTTGTCAGCATGCATCTGCAAGGCCAAGGGCCCCATCTGTAAACCACCCACCCACCATAGACCACTACCACCGGATGATAGGACCTTGTCTGCTGCTCAACAAATAAGGTGGCAGTCGGGGTAAAAGCCAGGGAAACAAACCAATCGGGGGAAAAAAAACGTTATCCGGCATTCTTCTGGAGGGGGAACTATGGTTACACTATGGACTGAAGTCTACATATCATCTTATACAGAAATGTAAATTAGTATTTTCCTTCACAGACAGCAGTGCAACAACAACGGCCTTCCAAAGACACTAATCTGTGTTGTGAAAGGGGAACGATGTTGACCCAAGCACTTAGGGAGGCATGGGAGAGTGATATTCCTCAACCCCCCCCCAAACCTGCCTGACTGTTTTCAAATTTTGGGATTCTCTCAAACATTTGCTTGAGTTTCATGGGTGGTTTCCTTACCGAAGCATAAGCACTGATCCTCCGATTCCTTCCAGCCAACCTGGGGCAGGTGGATGCAGCCGGACTCCCCAGTCTCTTAACTGAGAGAAAACATGCTCCCTGTCTAAACTCAAGTTAAACTGGGCTGGAGGGGAGCCCAGTATTTTGTGTGTATACATACATACATGCATACATACATACATATCCATGTATGTGTATTATATATTTACGTACAGATTCTTTTTTAAAGAAAAGCTTTATAAAACTGTGAATATAATTTTAAAGGTATGGAAGCCTAAGGTAGAGGGTATTGTTTAATCTAGTTGCTGGATCCAGATTTGGCTGCACATTGCGGTAAGAAACTGTTGTGTTACAGAACACAATACAAGGTTCTGCTTCAGGAGTCCTTAACAGTATTTCCTAGCTACTGTGGGTAATGAGTACCATTGTACCATAGTGAGCACTTAGTTGTAGTTCTTGGCCTTCTGTAGTGTGTTTTTTTTTTTTTTTTTTTTTTTAACGGACAATTCCGAGTATAGGTGGGCTTTGTGTTAATGACCTGTCTGTCACTCTTCCCATTGGATCCAGATCCGCTGAGGGATTTGCACAATGCCGTTCTCCCATATTATAATTTTTTTATTATTATTATTTTTTTTAACTATTGTGTGTAGTATTGACCACAGTAGTACACCAGTGACAAAACTATTCTTGTAAATTGTTATTCTCTGGAACACTTAATTTTGCTTTTTAATTAGACCCTCCTGCATTGACCTGCCTTCGGCCTCCCTGTTTTGGATAAAAGCACTTTGAATACAGTTGGATATCTGAATGTTGGTAACCCATGCAAGGTTTTGGTATGCTTTAAACTTCTTGAGGAATGTAGAAAGTGGTCTTTAATTTTTTTTCCCTATGCTTACAATTGAGGTGCACCTGCCTGATCAATCTGTCTTTTACTCAGTTCCTCTTTGCGGAGAATCAGCCAGGTTGCAATGAGAGTCTCTGCTTGCCTTAAACATGGTGTCCAAGTGCCCTCTCTGGCAGGAGACACAGGTCTTTTTCATCACAATCATACCCCTCCTTTGATGTCGCTCGTCACCCAAATCTGTGGTTCCAGAGGCATTTTGTTTCTGTGTACTACTGTGTGTAGTGCAGATCCACTCATTAGGTGACATAGGCAGATGGCTAGGGCGCCGTCTTCTGAGGAGGCGCCAACTTAGCATGCCGATTTAACTTTTATATTGAATGGGATGTGCTTGGCAGTCTTGCCTTGGGTGCCACATGGGCCTCAACCTGCACTCATGAGATTTACTTACCCAAAAATGTTCTGAGGGCAGGATGAATAATGATTGGTTCAGAGCGAACCAATCAGATTGTAGAAGAAGTGGGTCTAAGCAACTAGAGGCAGGAAAAAGACATCTGATTGGTTGGTCCTGCCTCCTCCTGTTGGACCCACCTCATCTACAATCTGATTGGTTCTCTCTGAACCAATAATTTTTTTTCTCTGCCCTCCAACCCCTTTTGTGTAAGTGAAACTCCCATGAGCTCAATGTGCACTGCTTTTCTTGCTGTACGTGATTGCTGCATTTCCAGTCAATCATCATTTTTTGCCCTTGAATCGATTTTTATAAAGTTGAGTGCATGTCCTAAATAATTTTGCCATCTACATGCCTGATTTTGTCCCGATTGGTGATTAGCCCATGGGATCTTGACGTGCAGTAAATGTGTATTTGAAGCTCAAAAAAGTGTCAGACTCGTGATCAAACAAACCCCAGTGGGGTGTTTGAGGTGGGGAGATGAATAAAGCCCAAGATGTAATCTGAGTTTTAACCCTAATTGCCATTGAGTTCCAAACTGGTACTGGCAGGTATATTTGGCAAGCTAAACACTTGCAATTACTTCAATATAAAAATACATATAACTTTTTTTTGTCATGCCAGAATAAATGAATGTCTTGACTCGTATCCCAAAGGCGTTTACGCAAATGTTTACTTGCAGAAATACTTTAACCTGCGTCACGAATCATCAGTGTCCTTGATTTTTAACACTATGCATATCCCATAAAGGCATTTGTGCTGACTATCTTGTTTTTATTGTTCCGTGTTAGTGGTAATCTAGTAAAGCCACTCAGTTTGTTAGTAGCCTTGTTGGTATTTGGTAGAAAGGCAGGTTAAGTCCTGTTGAGTATTAACAGGACTGTCAGTCAAGAGAAAAAGTATTTTTTAGAAACCCGATGCTTTAAATACATTACGCTATTTTGTGATAAATCCAGTTGTAAAAGGAACCCAAATCAGTGCCAAATGATTGTGTCTGAATTTTTTTTCTTAGTGACCCCAGAGTACTTGGCAGTTGTTTACGTAAATCTGCTCCTAAAAGTATTTGGGTCTCTTCTTTCTTAATCTATATGATTTATGCCCCTAAAGAATGTTTCCCAAAGCTCAATGCACTTTTACGATCTATTTGGATGACGAATGCTGCAGAAACGAATGATATGGAAGCAGAGAGACCATGCGTGAGAGGTACCTTTTAAATATTCTCAGCACTGTCCTTTCACCTGGACTTTTAATCCCTGGTGCGCCCTTCCACCTGTGAGTGAGACGGTCTGTCCTGGTCTGCTGGAGGCTTTGTCCAACCAGGAAGTGCTGCTCCTGCCCCTGTCAATCTGTGATTGGCTGCTTGCAGATCAGGTGGCAGCAGGCCTCTGCTTCATGTTAACCCTCTTGCTTCCTGTGGACTTCCCCAGGGCGCCCTGGTGCACAGTCATTTCAGATGTGTCAGCAGCTCCCTCCCCCACCACGTCACATCAGAGGCCAGGAGAGCGTCCTGCAGTTTGCCTGTGTGCATATGTGTGTGTGTAAGCTCCACCCACGTATATACGCATGTCTCTTTATAGAGAGCTGTTTTCTGTCACATCAGTGATGTTGGAAGGCTGCAAGTTTTTTTCTTTTGACATTTCCCTCTCGTACTCTGTCCTAAACACTAAACGTGCAATACTGCTGATTTGGGTTTTATGTGGCTGCTAATGAAGAGTGGCGCCTTCAGTGAGGGATGAGTAACGAGAAAGAGCGCGATGGAGATAACTGAGGAGAAACCGTGACGAGAGCAGGCTGGAGGCTGGACCTTGACCCCTTTTCATTTGCCGTTTCTTCACTGTTGATAAGGTCCTGTTACAAAAATAATAACGACACATTGTTTAAAGAATAAAAAAAGATTATTTTGGAAATTTAAAGCATCCACATTTTATAAATTATCCTTTTTTGAGAGGAGTGATAAATATGAATATGCTACTTTGTATAAACATTTAATCATGTAAAAATGAATAAATAAAAAACACATTAGAAAATATGAGATGAAATGTGGCTTGTGGTGTTTATGTACATAAAATTTACCTACTTTTTTATTGCAAATACTTCAAACGTGCGTTTCCATTTTAATTTGAAACCTTTCTAGTAACGAGATTTTATAGTTTGTTCATCAATAAAGAAACGTAACGAAACATGTTGTGTAACCTCTCTTTATTTTCCCCAAACTCAACGATGAACCCCTGCGTAGTGCTTCAGCTGAAAGCAGGCTGCACTGTTGGTGGCCTATAGGGAGCAGTACTGAGTCGTATTTAGAAAGTGACACAATCCATCCATCTCCTCACTCACCACATTTAGCAGACAAGACAGAATCCATGGCTTTTGAGAATTTTTGGATCAGGTTTTGCCGCAGCTCTGGGATCTGTCCTGTGGCAATCGGAAGAACCTGGACTTGTGTTTGGTGCTATAGTGAGGGTTGGACCACATACTTGTGGGATCTGACTGTTGTTGGTCATCTTGGTTAGTAAATTACCATCAGCAGTTGAACATTCCTTCTGAGTGGCCCATACCTCTGATAGGGACTATGTTCACTACAGTTGATTTCATGAGAGGGGACTGCCAACAGACTGTCTTTGAGGGCACAGTGTATTCATCCACCCATCCATTTATCATCCATACATGCTTGTCCTATGCAGAGTCGCTGGGGTCCACAGTCTATTGGTTATAAATTTATCTACACAACGTTTAATAGGTTTTATGGTAAACTACTGTGAATTAAATTTATTTTGGTTGTGCTTTGTGATGCTTATTACAAAAGTTGCCATAACTAGGAGAATGTTGTACAGCATAAGTGGAGCTTTATGTCCAACGTGGGAAGTGCTGTGCCCTTGGAATCCCTCTGACCTTGTCCCGGTGCCTCTCGGCCGTCCCAAGTGGGGTTGGCCTGCTGAGCAGCAGCCGGACGCCCCCTCAGCTGTCCCCGTGACAGTGGAGCCATCTGCCCTGCAGTGATGAAGGCACCCTCAAGTGACTTACACTCACACCATCCATAAAATGGCCTGATTTGGAAGTAATCTGGGAGGGGGGAAGTGACAAGTAGATTTTTATAGAATAATTGATCTGACATGTTTTGGAGTGTTGGTGAGTCTAAATTGGCCCTGTGTGTGTGTGAGAGAGAGAGAGAGAGCGTGTGCACCCTGCGGTGTGTTGCCGACTACCCAGGGTTGGTTCCTGCCTGCACCCATTGTTCCCGGGATAGGCTCCAGTACCCACCGCGACCCCAGTTGGGATTAAGCGGCTTCAGAAAATGGATGTATGGATGGATGCTTTGGAGTGCAACCTCCATCCAACTTGCTTTACCCATGGACTCTAAACTCCATTTCCCTGTTAACATGCTGCTCTTATATGAGATGCTTTTTTAAAAAAAAATTCTGTGTAATGCAGGACAGTGTTTTCTAAGGTGTTGTACATTCTCAGGAGTCAGTTTGTGTAGGTGTTGCTATTCATCCATCCATATGGATTGCAGTTAGGGCTGGGGACTAAGAACTAAAAAGATTTAAAATGGCATCATTCAGTCTCGCATTAACTAACGTTAAATGTCACTGCTGAAATAATGTCTGCAGTTGTGTGTTTGGGTTAAGAAAAACAGGGCGTTGTTATCTCAGGTATGCTGATCCATTGTTGTCTTTTAAAATTACCGCTATGTTTTCTGTACTTCACGGCAGCCGAGTGAAGGCGAGTGTCTCTAAATAACTACCTCTTGGAATGCTTCTAATAACGCCAGTTTCTCGTAAAATAAATATTTTATTAACAAAGTCATTATGATGGGGATCGTGAATTTCCCCCTAAACTGAAGTTAACTGCGCAGATCGTGGACTAAGCATAAATTATATTTGAAGGAATAATCTATAGCGGTTTTGGCAAAACGGACCTGCTGGTTCATGTTTTCTTGGGCTCGCAGGTATGTACATCATATTACCGTGACCAGAACCGCTTCTCTGAGCAAGAAGACTGAAGTTCTTTTCAAGGAGACTTAATCCCTTATTTACCCCCCCGACACTGAACATGTTCCAAATAGCGTACCAGACTGTCGAAATACCAGAAATGTATATCCGTGTATACACGAGAAAGTAGCCACTTGGAAAACAGTTATGTACTGTCCCAATTCATGACTGCAAACTGCTGTCATGAATTTTATTTCATTTCATAGTGGACTGTAGGGCAGGAGAGCGACACAAGCAACGGATTGGTGGATAATTGTAGTGGAGTCTGGAATGATGTAACTGCTGATTGGAAAATACTTGAAAGGGAGAAGATTAAACACCTTGTACATATACATGCTTGGTATCAACTGTGAAGTCTTTTGGTTTTCAGTACTTTTTAAGAAATGTAGTTCCTAACACAGCATTTAATGAAACTGTAATTTCAAAGTGGCATGGAGAAGGATCCCCATCGTTCAAGTACTTGGAGGCGTGGGCCTTTCCAGGACGTCTGCCAGCAGCGATCCAGGTGGGAGGTGCACTCTGGCCGCACCTGGCTATAATTCCACGTACAGTGGAGCTGCTGTTCATTACCTCTCTGGTAACCAGTTGGAGAACTGTCACGTTCCTGTGGATCTCAAAAACTTAGATGCATCCAGGTCTGTCATTCATCCCCAGTGGCAAAAAAAGTGCTCTTATGGATATTTACATATGGGATCTTCAATGTCTGCTCAACCATATTGCAATGTTTGGAATATTTATATTCATATTTTCGTATTCATTCATTCCAACCTTTATTCCATCCCATGCTGCTTCTAACTGCAAGCACGACACGGCATGGTGAAGGTGGGGAAATCAGGGAGACGACCCACTCAGCGGCTTCCGAGACAGAAAGAGGTTTACTGGATAAACAGAAACACCAGTGGAAAAACACCAAAAAACCAAAGGTACCATGAGGGGGTCACACAGACAGGGCTAAGTAAACAATAATGCAAAGAAACTAATAATAATCCACAATTGAGAGAGAAACAGAGCTACCAAGGAGCAGAACTAGAAGAACAAGCAGAACAAATAACACCATGAGTACCATGAACAATGACAGACTTGAAAACAGAGCAGAAACAGGCTATTAAATACACAAAAACCACCAGGCTAATGAGAGGGCAGGTATGGAATATAAGACAACCAATAACTGAGGGTGCAGGACAACAAGCAACAGATGGAACAATTAACAAGCACTGGCACTGGGAACAAGGCAACAGTGAAGTAACTGACAACAAGCACAGAACTAGGGAACTCTAACACAATACAAATGAGGAATACTACACTAGGATAACAAGGAACAAAAATACAAACAGGAACAAAAGTGACAGGGAAACAAATACAAAATAATAAATACTGGGGAAACCGAAAACCAATAAGTACAGAGGAGGCGGGCCTCAAACCCATGATCAGAAGGTTACTAGTTTTTTAGCCACGCACTCAACCCACTGAACCCACTTAACCAACATGTTTCAATAACACGGAGTAAAGTCACGTTAAAGAGTTCATTCATCTGCATTATTCGCATGGTGCAGCAAAAATGTTGGTTTTAGGCCTGAATGATACCCTCCGAAGTGGTGACGATGCCATTTCTCTAAACAAAAATGAGGTTATTATAAAGAATATTGCGTTCACATTAAACGCGATCCAGTACCAGATACGTGTTCAGATTGATGGTGTTTTCTTGCATCCCTACATTTCGGCAGGTGTTTGAAAATTTTGAAGATTTAAGCGTGCTGTTTCCGTACTCATATTTCCTTTATGTAATATCGTTTCTGCGTGAATAATAGGGCGCGTGGGGAGACGGTGTTTTGCGCCCGACGCAGTGCCATATCGCATGTCCTTTTATCACCGCACGAATCTTGGCTGGAGAAAACCAGGAGGACAAGCACCATGGTATTTGCAACCTGGGGGAACTGCCATGGCAGGTCGCACATTAAGGATGGGTGGGGGTGTCAGCTGCACGCCCCGAGAGCGAGTTTGAGGGACCCATTTGCTGCGGCTGGGATGCATTACAGTTCCAGCTGTCACCGCCTCCCTGAATTGTCACTAGGGGTGGAAAAAAATGTTCGCGGTTGCATTATACAAATGCATTGTCACGTCTTGTCTGATGCTTTTATGTGGTTATTTCAACCCAAACAGAGATGTATGATTTAGAAAGTGCGTTGAAAGCAAGCGACGTAGACGCTTAACCAGCGCATCATGTCAAAGAAGATGAAATAATAGGGTTGTGAACATGAAGAATAGTACGTTTGCAGTGTTGCCTGGGAAATAGAGGTCAACCCATCTTGAGGCAGTATTGTGTGTGGTAACATGATTTATTTATTTTTTTAAATAACAACAGCAAAACACTATAGACAAATCGCAGTATTTAGATTTATCAGTCCTTACTGACTGACAATTTCATTCACTAACGCTGTAGTTTTTTTGTACTTGATCTGCTGTATAATAATGCCAATCTAATCATTTTATTGTTGTATCACTTTAATTGGTATTGCCTACACTATATAATTATTACGTTTCTTAGCATAGATGTTATGGCAGATAGTGACTAAACCACGTGGGGAAGCCAAATTAGGCAAATTTTGGTTACTTATATTTACTTGTGTGAGCCAGGTAAAGAGGTGAACCCTTTTCCATGCAAGCTGATGGATGAATGGATTAACTGACATTTCTGGATTGCAATTAGCTGTCCGGATATTTCTTCACTTTGTGTCGACTGCAAGTTAAAAGCACACCCCCTAGCTAATCTTTCATTATACATGCAATGCCCACCACAAGGCTGACCACAGACGCTCGCACTTCACAAAGATCAAGGCGAATTGGATTTGCTCAAGTCACTGTTTAAGAAATTGGATTACACACGTCAAATAGCTGCCATTTGCATTGAGTGTATACAGCCCTGATGAAAGTTCACCCTGGCTGCCCTCAGGACCTCAAGAAGTCAGCAGTTACCTTAGAAATCTTATCCAAATAATACTTATCGACATGCGCCGACTTTGAATGTGCAAATGTGGCTCCAACTTGGGTCGATCACTTTTTCTCACACGCACTACTGAAGAAAACAGGATAAAACCAAGGCTTTCAATTCTCTGCTCGCCTTAGTTTATATATGTAACCAAATATAAACCATGTCTATCACAATTAATGCTTTGGCACTCTGTCCTGAGTTATTCTCTGTCTTGCACCAATAGCTTCCAGGACAAGCTCCGGATCCCCACGACGCTGCACAGGACAAATGGATATAGTAGGTGGATGGATGTGTGTATGGATGGATCCTACTTATTCAACAAAGCCGGTCAATCCTTTGGCCACATAGGCAGCGCCAGCTTCAGAGGGCCCAGGTGATCTCACTTGCATGACGGAATGATGCCGTCCGGTTGTCGTGTGCTATTTAAAAAACTCAGCGTTCTCCCCAGTATTGTCTGGTTTTTATTTTCTCATTGCGGCTAATGTGTTGACTAATGCCGTCACAAACGGGATGCTACGGTTTTCTGGCTTACTGGTGCCCAAACTCGCTTGTCCGCAGGAAGACAGTCTCTACGGGTGGCGCAGTCGGCCAGATAAATGTATCTACTTTATCAGCGTGCTTTTTGGGCACTAAAGAATAACAGGCAGGTAAGTGCCACATAGGTTACTAAAGTGATGGTTGTAAAACGAGGTGTGCTTTTTTTGCCGGTTTTCAAAATGGAGCGAGGATCACCCCGCTGGCAGAGGGATGAATGTGGCTGCAGTATTCTGTATTAATGGGATCCAGGAGGTTCAAGGAATTCCATATTAGGTTTAAAATAGCAGAGCTCACTTTTGCAAAGAAAATAGAAAAGGATCAGGGTTGCATCATGTGGGTCAAATGCAAGCTAGTGGGGAGTCTTGCTTGGTTAAAGGGAAATATTTAGGATTGCTGGTGTTGGCTGGGGCCTGATTGGGGGGTCATCATGTTCTCGGTCGCAGCTCTCCAGCAGATAAGTGGGGATCTGAGTGTCACATAGGGGTGGGCAAAATAACGGGGGCTTGGGGAAGCCCTTACACAGGGCCAAGAGTGAGATGGGGGGGCAGTCATGAGAGCTACCCACCACCCTCCAAAAAGCATGAGATGGGAGCCATGTCAGAGGTCGAGGAATCAAACTGTAATGACCCACCTCTGCTGAGCCAGGCTGGGCAGTTCGACAAGCAACAGGATTCCCACATTGCAGAGCATGGCCTAGGAACTCACACCTGGATGTAGGTCATTTTGGTGCAGTTTTGGCTCGGAACAGTAAAGAGTTTGATAACAGCAGAGGTGAAATCTAATGACAGGACAGTTATTCACACTGAGGCCTTGGAGACAGGCAAGGGAACGTAAGAGTAGCCCATACAGAGTTGTACATACACTCACTGGCCACTTTATTGGGTACTACTGGCTAGTACCGGGTTGGACCAGCTTTTGCCTTTAGAACTGCTTTAATTCTTCATGGAATAGATTAAACAATGTGCTGGAAACATTCCTCCGAGACTTTGGTCCATGTTGACATGATAGCAGTTGCTGCAGATTTGTCAGTTGCACCTTCAGGATGTGAATCTCCCGTTCCACCACTGGATTGGTTGGTGACTGTGGATGCCATTTGAGTACAATGAACTCAATATCACGACTTGCCTGGTTAAATAAAGATTAAATTAAAAAACAAAAAATTGTTTACACCAAATTCTGACCCTACCATCTGAATTTTGCAGCAGAAATCAAGCTATCTGACCAAGCAACGTTTTAGCAATCTCCCATTGTGCAGTGTTGGTGAGCCCATGCACGCTGTAGCCTGACTTTCCTGTTCTTAGCTAACAGGAGTAGAACCGACTGCAACCTTCTGCTGCTGTAACCCATCTACTTCAAGGCTTGATGTGTTGTCCATTCACAGATACTCTTCTGTATACTTGGGTTATATTTGGTTATAAATCCCAGTAGATGAGCACTTTTTGGAAAAAGAAATCATACCAGCCAGTCTGGTATCAACAACCATGTCACATTCGAAGTCCCTTAAATCACCCTTTATCCCCATTCTGGTGTTTGATGTGAACAATAATTGAATTTCCTCACTTATATCTGCGTGATTTTATGCAATGTGCTGCTGCCACATGATTGGCTATATGAACAAAAGAATTGGGACACACCTCATTCAGTTTCATTCAGAGCCATTGCCATAGGTGTATGAAATCAAGCACCTAGCCATGTAGTCAGGTTTACAAACATTTGTGGAAGAACCTAATGAAGTGGCCAGTGAGTGTATGTGTTATGTATTTCCCATTTATTTCAGCGTGAATTGTACAAGACCAAGGTTGTACATGTATATGTGGAATCTATACAATAAATGATTGCCCCTTTACGACGCCGGTACATTTTATGATCTGGGAAGTAAATATCGACAGATGGTTTTATTAAAGCCACTAACAGATTTTGTTCATTAAGCAGCCAAGGATGATGGTCCCATTTCTGCTTTAGGCTCAGGCTGCAGACTACCCTCACTTAATGCCAGCTGCTAAGCCAGACTGGCGCGAGGCACCCTGAGCGGTGACATGGGTTGTCTGCACACAAGACCTTCTGCGTATAGCAGCCATCCATCAAGCTTCAGGCCTCAGGGTTGTCTACAGCTACCCAGGATTTTGCCAGAGGGTACTGTTTAGACCCAGATGGGAGCCAGTGTCCAGACTAAAATGCGGGAGGCAGCAATCAGGACTCAAGAGACATTCACTGGGGCAAAAGTCCAATGGCAAGCAACTTTCAAAGACTAAGCAAGTCGACCAAACCAGCAGGGTAGGAATTAAGGCTGTTTATATCACAGTCTCTGATGCACTGACACACAAGCCTGGCTCCCCCTGTAGGTTTGGAGGAAACATGGTAGTACCCAAATCGGATCTCTACAAGCCTTGCTGGATGACCCTGCTGCAGATTCTCCGCACCAGGCATGTGTGACAGGAGTCGAGGACAGTAACTCTGAACTTGGAAGTCCAGCTGAGAGGGATGGGACTCTCCAGCACAAGTGCAGAG
This sequence comes from Mormyrops attenuatus, assembly GCA_026777985.1. Taxonomy (NCBI): domain Eukaryota; kingdom Metazoa; phylum Chordata; class Actinopteri; order Osteoglossiformes; family Mormyridae; genus Mormyrops; species Mormyrops attenuatus. The sequence continues at coordinate 7,445,253 of JAODKC010000048.1, read as the reverse complement.
GGGACGCCGCACCATGGCCATTTAGCGCTGCAGCCCTGCACCGGAGATGACTGAGAACAGAAGGACAAATGCGGCTGAAAGACCCACAGACAAGAGAAGTGGATTGGGTATCAGCAGTAGAGTAGGATCTTATTGTGCCTGCAGGCTACAGGCTAAGCTGTTCTGTATCCTGCTTGCAGGCTCTTCCCTTTGTCAGCATTTAGAATTCACTAGAATTCTAAAAGAGAATTCTAAAGAGAATTCATTGTGCACCCTTAACCCACAAACCCGAATGCTGGAGTGCATATACAGTTCTGTGCAAGAAATCCAAGAAAGTGTTTAAAGCGTTTCACCACCAGCTCACTTATTAATTAGTCAAATATGGTGGTTGAGAACAAACGCATGGGTATATTGGATGACTGGAGTCATACGCTGACACACAATCAGTTTTACATCCAACATAAAGGTATTTTAAACAAAATTCTTTGGCAGCCTAGGATTTTTGTACGGTAGTTTAAAAATTTTTCTTATCTTCCTAAAAAAAAAGTGTGTGCAAAGGTTTTGTGTTCCATCACTTCCAGAGAACATTCCAGAAGAAGGATGAGAGGCAGCAGGTGGCTGAAATGGATCGTTTGTAATGTACAGATGATGGGTCCTGGTGGGCGTGTGTGTTTGTGTGTGTGTGTGTGTGTGTGTGTGTGTGTGTGTGTGTGTGTACACATTGGGGAGGGGGTTGGTAGGGATGAATATCATGTCTCCAGGGTCAGCAGCTGTCCCTGCTGCTGAGATCCACCATCTCAGTGCACCTGATAGGTAAACCACAGAGTAAACACAGCAGAAGAGCTTGCACGTTCAGACTGCATTTCTGGAATATGAAATGCAATGGTGGGCAATTAACTCCTGCTATCGGATTTCTGGTATCAGTTAACAGTGCAGTCTGTCTGGCCCCAGAAAGGTATGTGTCAGTTTCCCTCACTGTCATTTGATGCATTCTGTACAAAAGAGGCACTTAAAACTAGTTTACTTCTCATCCACTATCACCCACAAATGGTAATGGACTATTTGCTGGAATTACCAGTAACCTTGGAATGATAATATGACACCACAAGGAGGATTATAAGCCCCACAATCCATCACGACGATAACGGCAACACAAGTAAGGCAGTCCTCGTGACTCAGCAAAAAATAAATAAATAAATAAATACTTCTGTTGCTGATTCTCTGCATATCCATTTACAGAATCTCAGGATTGACTAAATATCTAAGCTGGGGTTGTTGATGGCGGTGTCCTCTCTCAGCTTTCATCAGGTAGGAGCCAGATGCCTTCAGGGTAATTTGCTTTGACAGCATCCCATTAATAAACAAAGGCCTGCGGGGCCATGCATCTGATCGTGATCAATATTATTCAAAGCTTCAATGATTACGATTCTTTTTCCAGAAATAGTGTGAACGGCTACGCTGCTATAATTCTCCAGCTAGCTGCTTTTATTGACTAGCATGCCCATTGTCTTGGGCACGTTATAGGAAATGGGGACGCCGAAAGCCGTTAGCAGGCATTTAGGGTGTAATATTCTGCAACGCCGTCAAATCGAGGCCTTTGTTGTGTTTTAGGAGACTGCAGCGCGAGCCTTCCAGTAGGCTATGCGGCGCTTATCTGCAGATATGTCTAATTGAGTCACCTCACTTGATGACAGCTGCAATTCTTCATCCCCTGAAAGGAGTCGTGGTTGGAGAGTGCGGCCGAGGACTGCCGGATGAATCTCATTCATTATCCATTTATTAGCGATTGCGACGCAGTGCTGCACTGGCAGAAGTATGTGCTCGTTTTGTGTATTCAAGGCTATCGCACCGAGGCCAGAGCCCATTATGGGCTTGTACTAGGCTTAACACACAATGGACAGTACCTCGGGCGAGGGGGGGTGTGGAGGTGGGAAGGGGGGGGTTGGGCAATGGAATGCCCACCTTCAATGAAGATTCCAGGCATTCAGTCAGTGCAAGTATGATGCACGACATTACATGGTCAGGTATACAGGTATCATTGCATGCTCTTCCCTGTGCTTCTCCTGGTGAGGGTCACTGTGGCAGCATGATGAGTAGGTCAGGGCAGCCCTCTCTTGGAGCATCCCCAGATATTCGAAGCGACTGAGGTTTGGTTCCTCCAGTGTGTGGGCATGCCTGAGTAGCTGTGTATGAAATAGGTTACCCCCCCCCCCTTGATCCAGGGGAGAAATGGTTATATTTCAAGGTGCCCCTGAATCTCCAGACTCCTCAACACTGCCAGAGAGAGGGAGACCAGCAGTCTGCAGACAACCCAGGTTCTACTTCACCACTAGCTCAGTTCCTATATGTATCACTTGGTGGTTGTGGTCATATGTCAAGCTTTCAACCAGAGGGATTTAAGGCAGACAAAGTTGATCATTGTTCTTTGACACAATAGCACACGTGTTTGTGTTATTTTGCATGGACAATGTATGGTTCACACAGCCAATTTGGGATTCTATTCAGCAGCCCAGTCTTCCAAATCATGCGCCTTAATAATGCCCAGATGTTCTCCTTACCCAAGTATGGTCAGGTTACTCTAAGCATGGAGTGTGTCTCTATGGGTTAGGATCCTGCTTGCTTGTGGAAGGTTGCAGGTTAGAATCCTGTAGTCGGCAGAGTAATTGCATCATCGCTTGACCTTTGAGCAAGGCCCATATCCATGGCTGATCCCGTACTCCGCTTCTTCACATTGTAATGCACTACGATGAATTTAAGACTAAATACAATGATCCAATAAAAATACAAATACAATCAATGCAACATGAGCCAAGTTTTGGTTGCTTAGATATTCTATAGGTCTCACCATAAGGACAGGGCCAGAGTTGCAGATTTGGACCCAACTAACCCCTTTGGCTGATCGGCACACTCAACAGCCCCAGGCTCAACAGAGATGGAAGGCTATGAAATTACACACAAATGCTCCCAGCCTGAAATCTGCATTAAGAAACATTAACTAATCATGAAAAGAAAGATTTAGAAAAAAGATACAGCTGCTTGTAGATTAGTCAGACTTGCAAAGCTGATCTGTGGGATGGAAAAACGATCCACAAAATTGACTTGTGTGGGGGGGAAGCGTCAGCAGCACTTCCAGGCGCTGATATTCGGGACACCAGAATTAAATTAAAACCAACAATGTGGACTGAGACAAACTGTTTTGGCCACAGTCACAAAAACTGCAGGAGAAAAATCACACAAGTGTTCATTATGGGCCCATTTACGGCTGTGGCACCATATTCTGCACAGCAAGAATGGATGAAATACTCACAAGTATGGGAAGCTGATCTCCCCCAGTGAAGGAAGAGGGACGACGTTAGACATCTCAGCAAGATAACCCTAAATATGACAACCACACTACTTAGAAGAGCAATGCATTAAGCTTCCAAAATGGGTGTCAGGACCCAGACTGATTATGAAAACAGCACATACAAGACCTAAGAATGTTTAGCTTAAGAGTCCTAATGCAAGAAAAGAAAACACTAAGCTGGCTACAAGAAATGTTTGGAAGCCGTTTCCTCCAAAGGAGTTAAAGTACTGACTGACAGGGGACAGGGTGCCCAAACATGTGCAAATTCCACTTTCAAATCTCATTTTGGCAAATCAACATGTAGTTTTCCATTGGATACAGAGACTCTACCCACATACACCTCTGCTGTTCCTAAAGGCCTTCTGCTTAGGGCACACTAGCATGTCCTTTTCCCAGTACCTGCTCTCCCAGTTAAATCGAGTCCATTACTGCCCCCTTTCCTATTTTCACACTGTTGCTCCTGTCCTGGACATACTCATCCGATCACATTGGCATCTTTGAGCTTTGAGACCCAAAGTGGTTAAGCCCACAGACCCTGACTGCAAGTTGGGTAAGCGGGGACACCCGTGATGCTGAATATGGTAACATCTGGCTGGGCTTCAAGATCAGCAACCTTCAGAGGGATGGCATCTAAGAGGTGAGATAAGAAGCGGATGTGGAGATCTATGGTCTGCAAGAACACCCTGAACATACTCTGGACATCGCTCCCCTCATTTACTATGCGTTATTTATAATTCATGTACGTGCTTCTCGATCTTGTGCATTTGAACCTGAAATATTAATATTAAATATTCCTGACGGCTCTTAACACAGCAGACTATTCACAACAACCACGGACATGTTTGCTTACATTTAGCAGACAGTTTTGCCCAGAGTAGCGTACAAGTGAGCGTCACAGAGCTGCCTCACAGCATCCCCGAGGTAACTGGGGGTAAAACAGGTCAAGGGTGCCATGCTGATGATTCTTCTGGTATCCAAGGAATGTGTACTCATGACCTTCCAGGCAGGTGGTTTAGGGGTCTATGCCGAGGTACACCCCACCTCCAAAACACCTGGAGGGGGCCAGGACATTTTACGCAAATATACACACTTTACAACAATGGTGAGCAGAAAAGCCTTTCTGAAAGCAAACCTTGAGGTCGATAAGCTGCAAGAGCAGAAGACCACATATGGCTTCCACTCCTCTCAGCTGAAAGGAAACCAAGGCCACACCAGGCATGGGCTCACCGAAACTGGACAGCCGAAGAGCGGGGAAACAAATGGTCTGATGGATCTCAAATTCTGCCGAGACACAGATGGTAGGGTCAGAATTTGGCATAAATAGCATGCATCAATGGATGCAACCTGCCTTGTGTCAACAGTTCGGGCTGGTGGTGCTGGTGTAATGAGGCAGTGAATGTTTTCTTGGCACACATTGGGCTCCCAAATGAAGCATCCTTTAAATGCCACAGCCTATTTGAGAATTGTTACTAACTACGTGCTTCCCTTTAATGGCCACGATTCGCCCATCTTCTACTGACTATATCCAACAATACCATGGCAGAGTCATTTCAGACTGCTTCCATGAACATGACAATGAGTTCTGTGTATTACAATGGCCTCCCAGGTCACCAGACCTGAATTCCATACCACACCTTTGGAATGTAGTGGGATGGTAGGGTTGTTTCATGAACATGCAGCCGACACATCTGCTGCAATTGTGGTGCAAGCATGTCAACAAGGACCAGAATCACACCCACACATGCAATCACTGGCCACTTGATTAGCGACATCTGTGCAGCTGCTCATCCATGCAAATAGATAATCAGCCAATCATATGGCAGCAGTGCAACGCATGAAAATCATGCACACACTAGTCAAGAACGTCAGTTGATGCTTAGATCAAACATCAGAATGGTGGTGGCGGGGGGCAGCCCAGATGCTCAACTGTAGTAGAGGACAAGAACACCAGTCTCATGTGAGATACTGACTGATGCCTCATGGTCCCCCAGCTGGCAGCTTCACTGAACAGTCAAATGACATTGTCACCTACAACAGCAGAGAGAATGCCAGGGCACCGGCCTGTAATGTTAATGAAAGCACTTCTGAAACCCAAAAACTGAAAGAAATGTCAAAATGGGTAGATTAGAAACCTGTATTACAGATCGATGAAACCAGATTTGAGATGTTTGATCCTGATGGTCTGGCCACACAGGCACCTGATCAAAATCAAATCCAGCATTTTTTTGTTGGGGGGGGGCAGCTTGGTCTTCATGTTGGCGAGACGTATTTCAGGAAGAGTGGGATGAAACTACACCCAAGTATCTTGGGAAACTGACACCAAAAATCTGTAGGGCTGTCATAGCTGCACATTTAGGATTCTTTGTGCAATTGAAAAATTGAATAGAAGAGTTCAAAGAAACAGTCTTTGTAATATTAATGCTTTGACTATTTTTGATCAAGGTTTCAACCTTGAATGACATTCGAAAGTGAACATTTGTAGGAGTGGTTCTATTTTATAATATTATATTTAGAATGTTGCCAAGAAAGCCAATTGCATTCGGAACATCAGCTATCACATCCTTCTCCAGAGCAATATTAACTTTTCTCTTTTTTTCTACATCCTGGGATAGGCCCCTGTAGACCCCACCAAAGATCCTGATCAAAGATGGCTTGACCCAAAAATCCTAGTGGGGATTCTCCATGACAACCCCAATCCTCTCACATCCCACTAGAGCTGGCACCTTTAAAACAGAATAGTGGGATTTCATTCTTATACGGGAATGGAAAAGACATTCTGACAAATGTAAATCCTGGGAAGATAAGAAGCTGACGGAAATCTGAGAGGTGCCTTAGCCGTGTTTGCATCTGCATTCTGCTTGCACAGTGCTCATATCAGCTCAGTTTAAGTAACAGGAAGGGCTTTTGGTCATTTCTATAGACGGTAAGCAGCTGAATTTGGCCCTACAAAAGAATCCTCCAGTACACATATCTTAAACTGATCACAGGCATTGGTGACATTTAAAAGATCAAGTAAATAGCTGCAGCTTGTCCACAGATTTAGTCAGGTAAGTGTGTCCATAGTGCAAAATGTCAGGCAGAGTAAATTGTCAGGTTATGTTCCTCCACCAACCTCACAGCGGTGCTGTGCCATCACTGAAAGTCTATAGTCACAGATATGCCAGTGATGAAGTCATCCCTGGAGCGCCAGAGGGGCTAATGGTGAGGGGAACCTGCCAGTGAGACAATGACCAAACATTTGCGGGTGGAGGAAGTCGGGAGTGGCGGCATTCGAGCCATAAGGCCAGGAAACGTCTCCAGAAAGGAGAGGGCTGCATGGGATCAGAGCGAGTGAGAAGCACAACAGCTCTACACAAGGCAGAGCTGGCTAAAAAACGAAACACCGAATGAAAATGACATCAGTATGAAAGCAGGACTGGTATAGAATGGCCATTGGTAGGCACAGCTGAGAGTAGTGATTTCATCTGGCCCTATGAGAATCACAAAATGCCTACTGTAACAGGCTCGATTTATTAGCTTACACCACTGTCTCTCAACCCGGTCCTCTGGGATCCGTGGACATCCCACATTTTTGTTCCTTGCTCACTCCCTGCCAGACAGTCCACATTTTTGCTCCCTCCCAGCTCAGAAACATGGACCACTGGGGGTCCCTGAGGACCAAGTTGGGAAATACTGGCTTACACATATCAGGGGGGAAGCCAGAGGGGCTGTCCACACACGTCTCAGCACACTAGCCCACAGCCACAGCACAAGCTGTCATGGGGGGGAGGGGGGGCATTTCAATGGAAAGAGACATTGTACACTGGGGGGTTTGATGAGCCACATGTCCGTATCCCCTCCTGAAGTCACCCTTCTTAGCCAAGGCAGAATCTCAGCACCAGCTGCACTATGGTAGTTTTGATAGAAAATAAAGCAGAGAAAAAAAAAATACTGCACTCACACTGCAAGTCTAAAATCAACCATATAAAGGTGCACTAAACATCCCAGTATTGCAGCTCTAGCTATAATCCCGAGCAGAACAGCTCAATTGCCTGGGGCACTGGTGATGGAAGATATCAGGGAGAAGACCACCCCCATGCCCAGCCCAGCCCAGCCCAAATCACTGTGCAAGACATAGCAACTCAAAGCCAAGCTCCAGCTAATAATCCCTTGATCATATTTCATCAGGGCCTGTCAGGACGTGTGTGCAGAGTAGTAAATCATATGCATCTAGGACATCCTCCTATTCAGAGATACAAAGCACTGAACTTGGAGCTCCCCTCACAAAGATTTTCAACGATTACCGCACAGCGGTTGTCACAGTCTTGTATACATTTTGTTATTCCTTTTTCCGGTAGATTCTCATAATCAAGTGCCACAATTATGTAGCCTAGGCGAGAAGGTAATTAGAGACAAATTGCCCATCTCTCACTTATCTGGCAGCCTGCGTCTTTCAGAACCCAAAGGTCGACGCAAACAATGAGCAATAGCGACACCTGCAGTTTTTATTAACCAACTACAGTCCAGAGCGTCCTCCAGCAATACAAGCTTCATTTCCCGATTTCAGGCTTACTACTTAAGCTAAAACCTACGTCGCATAAATCATGTTCAGGAAACAACATGAACACTTCCGAAATAATACATTTATTTTCTGCAGTCCAAGGTTGTCAAGCGTCCATATACATGTTTCAAAAGACACTGAAGGCATTCCCAGGCCATTACACTCAGTTTACTCTAATTAGCGCAGGATGAAACAGCAGCGGTACGGATTATTCCTTCGCATTACAAGTTTAAAAGAAAAATCTGAGCCCCTGGTTTCACACTTCTCTTTATATAAGCTACACACAGTACACCAAACGGTTTTGTGCCCAGACCACACTGCTGCGCTCACATCCTACTCTGATATAACATACGCTATGCATAACACTATTTAAGGAACTAGCTTATCTGTATTTAAAAATCTGCTAGGGGGGATTGTTCTACTGAATCTATAGACCTAAAATTGTTCTAGGAGGTTGGGGATCCTATAGCTGCTATAGGTGAAACTAAGCTAAACAATTTATTATTAGGGAGAGAGAAGTTTTCACTTGTGCAATTCACAATTCAAGTGGCCAGTGCCTGCAAAATGAGAGGCACACACTCTCAAAGGGCCATGCCACTGGACGGAAAATGCCGTAACATCTGTTTATAAAGCTTTATTTATAAACAAACAAAAGGAATGAGTATGTTCAGAACAGTCAAATGATAGAGAAACAGAAGGGAACCAACATGAAGTCGTTAAGCCCATCTGCCTGACATTAAGATCTGTGTTAATACCAAGCACAGGGAGACTGAACTTTGCGGCTAGCACCTTGGCATTTTAAACTCGACGCTCAAGCGGAGAGGACAGACGTGGATGCAATCCTCACCAACCAGATCAATATTCATCTACATGAGGAACCAACATAGACTTCCAGGCTAGAGATTCAACTTTAGAACACTGATACAGCAGGAACAGCTAATGAATTAAAACTGAAGAGTAAAACTAAAAGAAACAGGACAGTGAGGCCAGGGAGGCTGTGCGCTCCCCTTTTTGGAATTGGCACAACCAAGTTCCTCATATTAGGAAGCGACTTTAAATCCTTAAACATGGGCAAAGTATCAGGAATCACCTACTTTCAAATTGGGCCATTTGTTGTCTCTCTGGAACAGAGCTCTTATCATGAACTCACTCCAGTGCAAGAATATATACCTAACAGGAGGGGGGGGGGGCACCACCCAAAATCAGCTAGCACAGCCAAGTCCCCAAGTCAACAAGCCAATGCAGGTACCCAAGTGCTGAAGAAACATGGCACTTTCCACCGTCTAGGCCATATGTAGATGCAGGAGGCAGGGTTGCACGGATGTCAAGCAGGAAGGTGTGGAATGGGGATGGTGGGATTGGTTGGGGCTGTCAGCTTGGAATGAGACAGCTGCAACTGTCAGGTGCTCTTAATGACTGTCTGCATGCCATACCAATCAAGCACCACGTGGCGCCATGTCGACTCTCCTGTGCCCAGTTCTTACAATTATTCGGTTGACTAATTAAGTGCAATTTTAACATTTGCCTGATTCGCAGAATTGTGCATACATGCACTTATCTGCAAATATTGTACAGACAAGTCATTTAATGAAGTCATCTTTGTGCAGTTAGGGTTCCGCCAAAGGTTATTTGCAATGTGCTTGAAAATACCAATATAGCACACGTCAGGATTTAAAGTTTGGAGTTCCACACAGAGCCCTCCATGAGGTATTTTCACAAATGAGAAAATAAAAACTCTAAGTCACTTTGTCCCTTCTATTGCCTCATGGAATCATTACACCAATCAGCTTTCAAAATACCTTCCCAGCTCCATGGCAGCAAAATTTGATCCTGGTTTGAATTGGGTGCTCTGTATGTTAGGGTCTCCCATTTGGGAGATTTTAGACTGATAAGGGCTCATTCTGAATCCAGATCAATTTTGCCATAGCTATGATCTTAAGAGTAACCCAGCATAGCTTGGATAAAGATGCAATAACTTACCATGTGAAAACCCATTACTGCTGTAGCCCCCAAAAAGCCTGTAAGCACTTGAGTTAATAGCTTTGTTACCCAAATAGCTGTGCCCCATCACAGGAGAACACCTAGATTTAGTGACACTAATACTCTTGGTTCCTATTGATGTACATGTCAATAGCCCAGCTACCAAATTAAAGTTGGCTCCTAAATGGAGGAGAATGGGCCAGTCGAGAGGACCACAGCAGTTTAGGAACCACTGAGGCACTCAACTTCATGCCAAGACTCAAAGGAAACGATCTTCAGTCACAGCACATGAACACAGGGGGTCATTCTTAAACATGTGCACTTTATTGGTTCATATTAGTCAGTGTACAAGGTTGGCCCCACCAAACACATCTGGCACTGCCACTTTCTGTACGGCTATTATGTTTGCCCAGGGGATGTAAAACTTTACGATTTCATAAAGGTAAAGCTTTGTTTTTGCATAACGAAGGACCGGGAATTTAAGGCTGAAAAGTACAAAAACCCAGACAGACATTGTTTCCTGTTACATAATTTACATATGCAATACAACAGTTTAAGTATGCTCCAAGGGCTGGGCAGCCTTCATAGAGGCAAATAAGTGTCTGACCAATGCATTTAACTAACATTTGGAATGACTAAAAGAAAACAAAAAGTCCAGACGCATTGCAGAACTTCGGGGATGCTCATTTGCCAAAAACATTGCCGTCACCTTCACCGTTCCAGTTTTTAAATCCTGAGTCAAGCGCCAAAAATAACAAAGCCATGCCAATGTCGATTCTGCTTCGATGCAGCAGTGAGTCGGCGTGTTGAAGTGGTAACAGTCCATTTAGAAGCATTTGCGGTGGACAATGGAGGGTCCGGACTCATCATACTCCTGCTTGCTGATCCACATCTGCTGGAAGGTGGACAGGGAGGCCAGGATGGAGCCACCAATCCAGACGGAGTACTTGCGCTCAGGTGGGGCGATGATCTGTGAGAGAACAGAAGCTAAAGCCAATGTGCCACTGGAAAATACCAAATGTCAGGTGATACTGGAAGAACACCCACCTTGATTTTCATTGTGCTGGGAGCCAGGGATGTGATCTCCTTCTGCATCCTGTCTGCGATGCCAGGGTACATGGTGGTACCACCAGACAGCACAGTGTTGGCGTACAGGTCCTTACGGATGTCGACGTCACACTTCATGATGGAGTTGAATGTGGTCTCATGGATACCACAGGATTCCATACCTGAAGGAGAGATGTCATTAGTCCAACCAAAACCACTATGTCAAATACAAGAACTTCCTTCCAGGACATGAGACTCACCCAGGAAAGAGGGCTGGAACAGGGCCTCTGGGCACCTGAACCTCTCATTGCCAATGGTGATAACCTGCCCATCAGGCAGCTCATAGCTCTTCTCCAGAGAGGAGGAAGAAGCAGCTGTGCCCATCTCCTGCTCAAAGTCAAGGGCAACGTAGCAGAGCTTCTCCTTGATGTCACGAACGATTTCCCTCTCGGCTGTGGTGGTGAAGCTGTAGCCTCTCTCGGTCAGGATCTTCATGAGGTAGTCGGTCAGGTCACGACCAGCCAGGTCCAGACGTAGGATGGCGTGAGGCAGGGCATAACCCTCATAGATGGGCACGGTGTGGGTAACACCATCACCAGAGTCCATCACAATACCAGTGGTACGACCAGAGGCATACAGGGACAGCACTGCCTGGATGGCAACGTACATGGCTGGGGTGTTGAAGGTCTCAAACATGATCTGTAAAGAGAATCAACAGATGAGCACTTCTCCCAGTACAGCAGTCACCTAATGTTAGTGCATGCGTATGGATGCATTCAACACATTAGTAAATTCAGTGCAGATGGAAAACCAATTCAGCTATAGTGCAGCAAGAGAACTGCAAACAGGACAGAAGAAAAACCTGAGATTCTTGCAAAAGTTGTGAAATTCAGGTCTTGAGAGAAAGTTCCTGAAAAGAGCGGAAGACAATGAATGGAAAGAAAATGGAAGGGCAAGACCCTAAGAGGGACAGCCAAGGCTATTACAAATCAACTGACCTGTGTCATCTTCTCTCTGTTGGCTTTAGGGTTCAGGGGAGCCTCCGTGAGCAGGACGGGGTGTTCCTCGGGGGCCACACGCAGCTCGTTGTAGAAGGTGTGGTGCCAGATCTTCTCCATGTCATCCCAGTTGGTGACAATGCCATGCTCAATGGGGTACTTCAGGGTCAGAATACCCCTCTTGCTCTGAGCCTCATCACCAACATAGCTGTCCTTCTGCCCCATTCCAACCATCACACCCTAAAATACATTAAAAAAAAAAAAAGTTTAGCAATTAGTAATGAAGTACATTCCCTACACAGGTCATTAAACAAGGTACACATTTGACAGGTACCAAAATAGCCACACACCTGATGTCTTGGGCGACCGACGATGGATGGGAAGACAGCACGAGGAGCATCATCTCCGGCAAATCCGGCTTTGCACATACCGGATCCGTTGTCAACAACCAGTGCGGCAATTTCATCTTCCATGGCTGAACTGTACAATGGAGGAAGCCAATATCAATAAAGTTCCCTTTTTTTTTTTTTTTTAAAACTGGAAGTCAGATGCACCACATGGGCATCAACTGCAGTGGGTTTCTCTGAACACAGAACTAGCAGGCGACACGTTCTTCCTGTAGTTGCCGTATGCCATCCACTAGGTGGCGCTGCTCCCTAAACGATTCAACTCAAGTTATTCGCCAGACAAAGGAAGTCCGGCTTCATCCTCATTATTACCATAAAAGGCAATGGTTAGAGCAGCTCTGCGGGTGCCGGTGGCGTGGCAGCCTGCCAAAGCCAGAGTTCAGGAAAAGGAACAGATTGACACAGGGCAAAGCCACTCCCTAAGCAGTGGGTTTCAAACGGCACAGACTCCGGCTTCTGGATCGGGCACGATTCGCAACGTGAAGGGGCGAAGGATCACCAAGCCAGTCCTTGCATAACCACCCCCCTCAGAGGACGCCCTGCTACGTCCCCCATCGCCGGAATGGTCAGACTACCATCGAGCTACTGACGCTTAGTTTCCAAAGGAGGAAAACTAACGGCAAAGCTGCAACCACGCCTAGACCAACACCACCCAGCGGAGTATCCAGCTACACTCCTGGGAGTGCATCAACACCTGACTCGCAAACCGTGGAGCCCCCTCCAAGCCGGAGGAACCGGCCAGACACAGTAACTAGGTCACACCCAGATGCTGCCCTTGTGCTAATATGAAAGCAAATTCAATACCACCCAGGGGACTAAAACATGCGACCCTTAAAACGCCAGCCAAGAAAAGCTGGCGGCGTAAAGCGTAGCCTTTCACTTTAACATGCAGAAAACACGCAGTTCCCACTAAAATCACTTCAGTTCTTTTAAGCTAAACTTACACGTGACCCTCAATGTTAAACTGCCTCTAATGGAAAAAACCTCATGCTTTATATCGTGAAATTTCACCAATTACCGCATGAGAACATGCAAGGGAAACTACACGGAAATAAAAAGAAACCATAGCTGACCTTACCTTGGGTGTGGGGTTTTAACTCGACCTAAAAGATGTTGTCACAGATACCAGATTCCGCACCAGCTGCGTGTGTGGAGGCGCTCCGAGTGACTGGCACACTAGTTGCCGGATGCTTTTAAAGGCGCGCAGCCGCTCGGCTCGAGCCATAAAAGGTAAACTTTCGGATCTGCGCAGTCTGATTGGCCAGACGTCATGCAGTCAGCGTGTCGCTCGCGCGCCGCCGCTCCTGCTCGCAGCTCAGGAGTGAGATGAAGGGGGGAAAAAAGAGTAAAATATTCCTCGCGGTGGATTAATACAATTAGACATGCACTGTCTATTACGGGGATTATGTAGGTTTTTCAGCGTTTTATAATGATGCATGCATGCGATTATTGCGCAATGATCAAATATGAGCTTTAGTCATTCGCCTCCTAGTAGAGCCTGCTAGCCGATAGAGTTAGCAACACAAATATGTTTGAGAAGCCATACAGTAATAAGGGTACCCTACCGTTACAGGTGCACCCTGATGTGGCTGACAGCTTGCAACATATCCTATATATTACTAAACAGGTCTTATGATGTCAGTCGCATTGAGATCCTGCCTTGTTCGCAGGGCCTGTTGGATAATTAAAACTAGCTATCTTTTAAAACCGGGCAGAATTATTAGGACATAGCAGCAAACGTGGCCATTAAATGATTTGCCGATGAAATGAAAAATAGCAGAGACCTCCCTGGATCTTGCAATGGGCCTGCGCTCAGATTCGTGACTGCAGACACAGTTTAACGGAGCTGAAAGGAGGGGGTGGGGGGGCTTAAGACGCAGGCTGCAGCGACCCCCGCCCCATTTTCTGTGTAGCTGATATGCTTCTGCTAAAACAGCGACCGGTTCACACTGCAACTTCCCCATTTATTGCATTTTGCTGCCACTTGTGGAAAAACTACTCTTTTAGTTATCGACCTACTTCAAATTTGCACACACGCTGTCAAAACATCTTTTAAAGTACGACAGAATACACTTCTTAAATACACGAACGCCTTGCGAAACCGTTCTTAGGCTTGTTACTAATGTTTTGGGTGAGATCCACCTTCCTTAACCATTCAGTTAAATGGGTGTTCCTGCGGCGACAATTACGGGACTATGCCTTTGTGTACAGATCGGGGGACCGGCATTGTTAACGGGCTTTGTAGACGACAAAGGCCGAGAAAGGCTGCGGCTCGAAGGCGTGGCGCTTGGGAAGTTTCGCCGTCTGCGCTTGGTGCAGGTGAACCGACGGCGCTTGCCCTCATCCTCCGGACTCCAAACTTGTATTGTATTGCATTTGGTTGAGGATGCGCTAACCGTTTGATTGATTCCTCGTTTAAAATAACGTGATCCACTCTGTTTTTACACATAAATACTTGCCTTAACATTAACCGTTACCGTCTTATTGTTTAAGATCGAGGCATTTCGCAGACACTTGATTGTCTTGATCTGTGGCAAAAACGGCTTCGACGCTGCAATGTTTCCATTTACTGTTATGATTATTTTAATATGACTGGCAAAGATCAGTATTTGCTATAATAGCACCGGAATTACGTGAATTGTATTCTTTACTTTTGTGCGTTAACCAGACTCGTGGTATTAATAACTGCATTAAAAATGACACAGTATCCGTGATTAATATATTAATAGTGACATATCCCGTTGTGATATATGGATTAATGCATTGTTAAAAGCGTAAACTAATGACTGTCAAATATGCGGATTTCGGTATGAAGGAACTACTGTAAGGTTAAAAACTTTACCGGAAGACAATCTGTGATGTGCACAAATTCCCATCTGATATCTTATAATGGAGGGAGTCGCCCAGGGCATAGTAAGCTGCCCAAACAGCTGACTAAAAGTACAAAAATGTACATTCATAAGCTTGTTTTATAAACAAAACGAAAGTTCGTACCAGTGATAGTGGTGGGAAATGGCTGATCTTGTTGAATTATTATCTCAAGTTTCAATGACACCATGACAGCAACAATCTTGGTTCCTACACTAGGACTGATTCCTGGCAACACATAATCAAACTGGCTCATTCCACCATAAACTTGTATTACAAAACATAACTTACAGCATTACTGTGTGGCTTGATCGCCAACTGTGATATGGGGGTTTGTTCTAGACATGAGCCATACTGCGTATGGTATCCATTTCTGTAGTTTATCCTCCTTTTATAGGTGCTTAATGATTCTGTGCATATCCTTTTAACGTGCTGGGCCACATGACTAATTGATGTTGATGCAGATGTCACGCTTAGGTGTTGTCCTCTTAAGTCATTGAACAACCTTCTGTGTATTTTAGGGTGGTCAAGAATCTTCGGTTTTTCCAGTTGGATTGGGTATGTTGCAATGCACAACTATTCTCACACCATAAACATTATCTTAAACATCTTTATAATCTGTGGTAAAGCTAACTTTGGGTGTCAGATCTTCTGACTGTACTTTAGCTAAACATACATTTTTGTGATTAAAATTACCCAGCTTGTGCTGACCTCTGTGGTAAGTGATGAAATGTGATATTTCACAGTATTTCCTTTCTCTGTGATCTCTGTGATTGAAAACATAGGAGAGAAATGTCCATTGAGGCGTATCATCTGAAAACAGCACATATAGTCTAATGAACGGGATGCATTCAGAAATACACAAGGACGAGCGGATGTTCATAGAATACCTGTAATTATTTTACTAGGGATTTATTTTCTAATGGACACACAAGTATCCAGCTTGTGTTGAAACATTGAGGGGTTTTAAAGTAGCGTTCTTTGTGATTCATGCCAAAGTTATCCAGGAGAAATATCAATTTTCATTTTGAATCAGGATTCAAAGCAGTGTAAACTCCTGACCTGTGCGAGGCATCCCGCCTGGTTAATGACATCACTCCGGCATAACGCATCTCCACAAAGATTATATAGTGTATTCAGTGACCAGCAGAAACTGTCCTAAGGACAGGGCAATAGATGTACTCAAAAGCTGCTCTCTAGGTGTAAACATAAAAAAGGACCACTTAAGTTCCATTGAATTCTTTAAGTGAGTACATGACACTGCTTGGGGAGATGTGGGAACCCCCAAAACTCCAACCTGAGAACCCAGAGCCCCCTTCTTCATGCCTGGTTTTATATGATATCTCCCAGTGAAATAGCACCACTGAAATCGGCCATTGCGCTTCATTTACGAATATGAATGAGACTATGATGTCTCCCTAAGGAAAGTATAGTCTCACCCAAGGATGGACCGTTAGTCGTAGGTGATACCAGCCCTGATCGCATGTCCAGTAAATCTCCTTTGTACTTCATGGCTACAGCTTTCGCAGACGTTTCTGGGTGTGTCTTTTGAAAGACATTTAAATGCATGAGAATTTGATGACATTGACTTCAGCCTAACTGGACATACGACCTCACAACGTGACCACAAAGTGTAAGGGATCCCTGTGCTTTCTTTGCCTTTCAGCCTCAGGGATCTCATTGTTTGCTGATTTCTCTCGAGGCAGGAATCCATTTTGAAATAGCTGGAATTCCCGTGTATGGGGTTACACCAGCACCAGCCCCGAGTTCGGAGAAGCAGGGATCACTTCGATGGTCATTTCACGGTCCGCTTAGTAAGGGCTCGATGCCCCTGATGCTGACGTTGTCTATTAGCTGGCCTATGCCGAAACTGGATGCTTTTGAACTCAATTCTCCAATCAAATATCTCCGTGTAGCTCCAGCATCTGTGGCTCTGCCTGGACTAAAGGCCGCTGGTGAAGGTTTGGCTGAGCATGGGGGGGGCCACACTTAGGGGTTTGAAAGAAATGCGGCTGGAGAAAGAAATCACATCAAAAGGCTGACGCCCAGCCAGTGCCCTGCATCTGAAGGCAGGGGTCATGGTGATGGGGCCCACAAAAAACACCCCCACTGCCAGGCAGTCGGCCCATCTTCTGTTCCAGCTCTGTCAGGTCCAGCTGGGAGACTCCCCCCACCCCTTCCCAGATGGCCTTTGTACTGGCCTGGGGTGGCGTGCTCACTCACACACACACACATGCGCACATACACAACACGCTCTTGTGGTCACAGATGCGGTCATTGATTCTGACTACAGTTTGACCCTGATCTGTGTGTGCGGGGGGTGCTTGCCCATGTCCTGGGAGGGCGTACCTTGGGCTGTATGAGAAGTCCCCCCTCCACAGGAACGAGACAAGGAAGTCGATTTAAATCTGCCAGCTGGCTACTTGGCTGAGATTGGATTAGCCGAGCAATTTACAGCCTAAGTGCATTTATATCCTGCCCCACGCCCTTCCCTGCTCCTACAAGCCCCCCCAACTCATGCCCCCGATTTGCTCCAGCAGTATTGACCCTACATTCGAATAACTGCTCAACCACTGTACATTAAAAAAAACAACAACGTGGGACTTCCCTCATATCGGTTGAGTGGGATCCAAGGTTCTTTTTTCACTATCTCAGTGTATGAGGTCATTACAAGAACACAATTATCATGAATTCCTGCCCATTTGCTACAGTGTTTGGGGTACTTTTCTGCCAGGGTAGGTGTCACGATAAACAAATATGCATCAATTGTGGAAGGGAGATGGGGATTTCTCTCTGTCCTCTTACCTGGACACTAGATTCCATGTGAGGCTGAATGAACAATGGTTGCTCGCCAGTATGTGAATTTCCCACGCTGGGCATTTGGACATTACGGGACTTTTTACCTAATTATTTGACGTGTACAGTATGAAGGTCTTCTGGGAAGAGAATGAAAATTCTGCTCTTTCATTAAAAAGGCCAACGGCCCTGCAGGCTGACTGGAGGGATGTAAATCTTTTAGCTAACCTGCGTTTGCTGTAAAATCACGCTGCCACACCTCGGCTACACTGTCAGAAAAAGTACCAATTTGTACCTTTCAGGGTACAATTACTTGTCACTGTCGTTGTATCCTCAAGGGACTGGCAATTGTACCCTAGTTGTACGTAAATGTACTTTTTAAGGTACAGAAATGGAGTCTGAGGAACATTTTTGTACGTTTAGAGGTATATTATTGCTGTTTGTACCTTTTGTCCAGCATTTTTTCTGAGAGGGTACGGCTTTTGGGGAAAACATAAATGACCAGGCATTCCTTCCAGTCGCGTGCAGAGCTAACAGCTGCTGCCATGTGCGTAAGGATACTGTGGCTGGGAAACCCAGGCGTACAGTGGCACTTACAGTGGCGTTAAAAAAGCCCTTATTTACAGAGAACAATGGAGAGTTAAAGGAGAACAGGATGTGAGGATGACAATGTACGGGGACAACGGGCCCTTCCTCTCTGTGGTGGCACATAGTGCAGCTCCAGATTAGGCTGTGACCTTGCTGTTGTTTGACTGGGCTTTCCCTCTCGCTCTTCCCTTTACAGCTTGGGAGAAGTTGGCTGGGCTGGCCGCCCGCCTGTCAACACAACCCCCCCCCCCCCAGCTTGCAAGGCCTTCACAGCTTGCGCTGAGTCAGCCAGCACCTTTGAGATCAGACTCATCGCCCCCCCCGATTTAACGGTGGGGGCTCCTGACACCACCCGGTGACAGATGAGCCCGCAGTGTGGACGGGGTGGTGGCACGCCGGTCTGCAGAGCTCCCCTGTCACTGTCCCTGTATCAGACAGGGCCCAGCTGAACCTCCTGCCTTGTCCAGCTATTTTCCCAGACTTCTCAGACCTTTAGGTTGCTCAATAAACAGGCTAATAAAACACAGGTTTGACTAGCAATAGCTGTGTTAGCCCTCTGTTAGAAAAACAGACATGATCAGAATGATCACATAATGATCTAGGCGGTGATGTGAGTCGGCATCACGGGTGCGATGGACATTTTCATAGGATCAGTACACAGCAGAGAAGAATTCTGGGTCATGTCCTCCTAGCAGGGCATTAATATATGAGACACCCCCAGTCTGCTTACGGGGATGCCAGGCATTGTGGGGGGGTGTCGATTGACTACTTTCACCCGTGCCAGCACCCCAGGGGGGCTGCCTCACATGACGCTGAGTAATGGCAGGAGGGATGAGGGACAGGAAAGTCCCAGGCCGCGGGGACACACCAGTCCCAGGCCGCGGGGACACACCAGTCCACGGCTGCGGGGGGGACCCCCTGCCTCCGCAGTGCAGCCAGTGAAATATACAACCAATATGGAAATATATCACCAAGGACACTGTGCCTGTACTCTGAAAGTCGCTGGTTCGAAACCTGTGGCTGGCAGAGTGGTGCTTCCGGGCCCCTGAGCAAGGCCCAAGGGTGAAATCAATTACCCCAGCGATTGGTTGGCCCTGCTTTCTCAATTGGACATTGCTTTGGATAAAGGTATCTGCTGAAGTAATGAAAAGTAAATGTGATAGACTGGATGAAGACATACATCAAAGACACTGAGTGAAGTCTGTGGCTGCAGCATCTCAGTGACTGCGTGCCGCTGTTTTGACGGGAGACGCGAGAAAGGGGCCTGGCTTCTGGGAGGTGTGGCCCTCCCCGCCCCCCTTCCTCGCCACTGTCTGGGCTGGGAGTCACTCCTGCGAGAGGCATGGCCTCACCGCCTGGAATGTAACTATATTTGGCTTTTATTCTTGGTACCAGCACCAGCTGGAGCCTGACCCGAACCCGGGGTGCTTCTGGTCCTGCTGCCATTTCCATCACATCCGCATTTGGCTTAAATGTCGCCTCCTACCTATCAGGTATATAAAGCTTCTACATTAATACTCATGAGGTGAAAGCAGTTGGGCAGAATATAAATACACACGGCAGCTCATTGTTGTGGTTGTGGCTGTTTTTATTTCAGTATGTCTCTCTGGTCCCGAGCCCCAGGCCCCGTGCAGACAATAGACGCTTTCTGGTTGCCAAATAAGGGCATTTTTCGCAAAGCCCCAGCGATCAAACAGGAACTGCCATACTCAGGTCTGACAGGCGAGCGACGAGCCCACACAGGAAGCTGGTGCAGAGACCCGGAGCCTGCAGGAAGGCACCATCCAGTAGTGTGTGTCCATTCAAGGACAGAACGTGACGGTGCACTGGACATAGCCCACGTCTCTCCTCAGTGTGTTACTGTTCTGAAGGTTTCACCATGTTACTGCTCTGTCTTACTGCGAGTGCCTCCAGACAGTGTTCCCTCTATCTTCAGTCATGGTCCCAAATTACGGATTTCATGAAGGCCGATTGTCACAACCTCAGAATTTAGAATCAGATTTATTTGGCCAAGCATGTTCGCACATACAGGGAATTTGTCTCCAACTGTCAGCAACTCACATACATATATAGTAGGTACAGACACATTGAAGGCAAGACAAGACAATGGTCACACACAAGTGTTGATATTTACAATTCAATTCAATACCAAATGGAAAAAGGAAAAAAAGGGGAAAAGGGAAGATGGAGAGCCGGAAGACAATAGTGGACAAGAACCAAGAAGGGAGAAAAACTCTGGAGGTTGATTGGTTGCCTAATCCCCCCAGGCATGCTAACATTATGAAAAAAGAAACAGTGGGGTGCTTTGATTAAAGCAAGTTGTGATCTGAGGTCATGATTAAAACCAAAGTCCATCAAGGAGTCTGTTCTCAGTGCAGGTCTGTGTGAGCCAGCAGATCGAAGGTCGCATCTATGATGTCACTGCTCATAAGCCACTTCCACAGTGACACACCATGCCTCTAAGCCAGAGTGTCTGGCCATGATTCTAAGCCAGAGGATCAGGCCTTGCCTCTAAGCCAGAGTGTCAGGCCGTGCCTCTAAGCCAGAGTGTCAGGCCGTGACTCTAAGCCAGAGAGTCAGCCCGTGCCTCTAAGCCAGAGTGTCTGGCCGTGACTCTAAGCCAGAGTGTCAGGCCGTGCCTCTAAGCCAGAGTGACAGGCCGTGCCTCTAAGCCAGAGTGTCAGGCCGTGATTCTAAGCTAGAGGGTCAAGCCGTGCCCCTAAACCAGGATGGCACAGGCTGCTGGACGACATGGACCACGAAAAGGGGAACTGGGTAAAAGTCCAGTGCCCCACAGGGGGTGCACCCCATTCCTGCATCAGCAAAACGGGCAATCGCTGCCACCCGTTGCCAGCCGCACTCCCCGCCCCCTACTACACACTGCCACAAACCCCACCCTCTGCTTCCTTGTCACATTGCTCCACGGCCCTGCAAGCATTTCTCGTCATTCATTGTTTATGACCTCAGATCAATTTCTGAATGTCACCTGACTGCAGCCTAAAATGTCCCTCACGCCCCATGATATATATGTAGGAAAGACAGCCTTTATTTTTACTGAAATCTGTGGCAAGTTGTGAACGCATCCTCTCGTCTGTATACAGCGATTTGTTGTCATCCATTAAATATCGTCATCCATTAAAGGCCGATTGACATCATCAAACAGCTTCTCCTCATTGGCTCAGCCCCTTCATGCAGTCATTTAGGGGTGAGGAGCTTGTGTACCACAGAGCTGTGCATATGATGACACGTGTTACACAGCCCACTGAGCCAGAACCCATCCCAGCACAGGGGCTCCCCTCCAGGCCTCGTGGGTCACGGATAGAAGGTCCCGTATAACTTTTCCCACTCGGAACTCACTACAAATTCCCTCCCACACAGCTGTTCTGATCCGACCCCCCTGCAGTTCCCCCCACCCCCAAAGGACGGGCAGTGTCCAGACCTGTGGATGCATGCTGGATGTCAACTTTATGATGCTTTATGATGCACACTGCAGTAGTAAACGACCCCCCACCACCCCCATGGCCAGTATTCAAACCAGCATACCCATGGGGGTGAGTGGGTGGGTCGTTTACTCCTCGTTGGGTGGAGAAGTGGTTGCAGGCCTTTCTAAAGCTGTTTAAAACAGCATGTTGTCTATTAGGGGCCATATGCATACTGGGAATTCTTGCATATTCAGCCTAAATACTAACAATATAGAACAAGAGTCCTTCATTCAAGACCTTGCAGCACAAACACATTAGATAGTATGTTTTACATAGCATGTTTATAATAGTGAGCTGCTGTTTAGGGCTCTTTAGTGTGGCACCCATAGTGGGTACAGTACGTGCTAAAGCCTGAGTAATCAGAGGTTATATCAAGACTCCGCAGTAACGAGATGCAGGTTCAGGCGAGCAAGTGTCTGGGTAGTTTTGCTCACGGAAATCAACAGCAGCAATGATGATAAGCTCTCAGTTTCACGTGTGTGTTTAGCAAGTTGACTTTGCATAAATATAGAGGAAAAGAGCTTGTTTACATTGCAGAGTAACATCCGCAGAACGCTCCCGTGTTTCTGTGTCCAGGAGAGCGGCGGGCGGGCAGGTCCGGAGCCTCTCCTCACTCTGTTTTTCTTTCTTTCTTTCTTTCTGTTTTTTTGTTTCAGAGGCCTCGCCCTCCAGGAGATGTAACGCCATAAAAGGAAATCTTTAAACGTGTCACATGGTGCCGCTGTTGAAAACGCAGGGCCCAATCACGTGGGACTTTTTCACGGAAACCAGACTGAAACTAGCGGCTGAATGAATGGGGTTGCTCTGGGCCGGGGCGGACTGGCAAGCACGGGCCAGTTTTCACTTCTGCGTCGCATGAGGAACTTGAAATCTGCACGGTTCCCCTCTACGCCTGACTTAGGCAAGCTTCTCTGTGGCTTAAAGAGATGCCTGTAATTTCGGACATGTGCAGGAAGAACACGGATAGTTACTGGTGTGTCACTTACGGGGTGTGTGTATTTCATCACTGGCATGTTCCTGATGCGGAAGGTGCGGCTCATTCTGCAGGGTCAGACAGCCTTGTTCACAGTAGGACTGATGCATGTATATCAGAGGACAGTGCAGGTAGGAATTGTGGAAGTAAAAAAGCGCTAAAGAGAATGGAAAACAGGATAGTAAATGTCAGTGGGGCCCCCGTCTTTGTAGTAGGACAGGCCCCCACCCCCCTGGGCCTTGCCAGCCCCCCCCCACATTCTCTTTCCAATGCAAGCAGCCCCTCTCCCAGATTCCGACATTTTTCCTCCAAACACTCTCACAGCCCCCCAGCGATAAGCTCAAATGCCCCCCCATCACTCAGACAATTCGTCGTTTGCTGCTGGAACAGCAAACAGCCATCAGAACAATGTCTCTGGGTGGAGTCTGCCTTCCCCTGCCTCTCGCTGAAGCTCCTTATAAGGGAAGAACCAGCAGGTAGCAACAGCCAAACGTAGCTGCACGTGGCCCATGTGCAGCACAGGCACCTCCGGCTTCCTCCCCTTCTAGGGGAGCCTCTCTCTTGCGTGCCCCCCGCTTGCTCCCCCAGTCCCATGACTTTTAACCTCCTAGGCACCGTCCCCCTCTCGGAGGCCGCCATTAACGCTCTCCCGTTGCTGGGAGACAAGGCTCGCTACACACCAGGAAATGCTGCTGCTGGGGGAGACCCGGACACGCCCGCCAGTGACAGCCCTGCAGTTCGGACCTCCGCCATTGCTGAAGGGACCCGACCCAGCAGTTCCTCCAGGCCCCAGCGTCCCCCAGTGTGTGTTGAACACAGCTCCGCTGTCTCCGCTGGCCGCGGTCAGCTTGCGATGGCTGGGGGCAGAATACCAGCCCGTACATGCTCTTGCTTCTCAAGAATGGAAATCCCCCCCTCCCAGAGAGTCAAAGCTCTCACACAGCCAAGGGCTAGAGAGATAGCTCAAAAACTGCCAGTATTTTTACAGGGGACCCCACTGCATGTTTACATCAGCACCGTTACCAGTGTTATCATCTGGCACAGAGTTGCCAACCAAAGAGGATTTTTCAGGTTTTAAACACGACTGCAGAGCCATGAACACGCACGTGAGAAAGGAAGGATTGCAAAGGCTCGAAATGATCTTGCATTAATCATGGGTTAATAATAATCAGGGTCTCACAAATGCTGTGCTGTGGCATGTTTTAGTGAAACTCCCCCCCTGGGAATCCATGTTGTTTTTCTGTAAAATACTGCTGTCGCTTTAAGATGGCCACGCCCCTCCATACTTCCTCTTCCCTTCTACCTGTCAAAAAGGCTATTTATGGGAAAGACGATGAAGTCCATTCTGCATGTGCCTAATCATGCCTCTTGCATGAAACATGCAAGTCAAATTAGCTATGGTGTTCCTGCATGCTGTCTTACCGGATTAGTAACGTTACACGGCACTCCAATGCCTCAGAAACTCAGCATTGTGGAATGAGTGTGCGTGTGTGAGCCTGCGTGCTTCTCGAGCTTTCGTGATATCACGCATCAAACTGTGCAGTGTCTGCAATATGAAGACTGTGCAGACACGCTCGGACAATCAGAGGGCAGGGAAAATGATGCACCGCTCCTTTAAGAAGCATGGAGAGAATTTCAGACAAACCCTCTCCCTCTCTCTCTCTGTCTCTCTCACTCACTCGCTCCCACCCTGAATGTGGGCTGTGACCATGCAGTTCTCATTTGAAAAACATGCCTCATTTTCCCCCTGCTTCGAGCTTCAGGGAAATCAAAACAGGGCTGGATGCTCCTCTGAAAGCCTGACTGCCTCGCATGTATAACTCAGACCATGTGGACATACACATTTACAGGAAGAGAGAGAGCTGCAGCGGCCCCCTCCCACCCCGCACACACAGACACACACCCTTTCTTATTTCCAGTTACTGCTTCTGGGTGCTTTCCGGAGGGGAGCAAAGTCCAGTCACTAAGTGTTCTGCTCCCTCCCGCATCTTCCCCTCGCCCCCGGAGTTCCCACATTGCTTCTGCTCTTTCACTCGTCCTGGCTGATCCTCCAGACTCTTGACTCTTCAAGGTCAGCCAGAGGACTTTGAGGGAGACCATCCCTCGGTCCTGCCCGGTCGTCCTACTGGCGGCTGGGGGAGGACACACCAACGGTGCTCCGTCAGATTAGGGGAGGGTTGTTTGGGTCAGGCAGCAGAAGCGTCCCGGCAGGGAGATCGCATTTTACAGATCAGTGTCGTGTCCGGTGTCAGCCATGATACTGGCACCCAGCTCCGGGGCGTCAGTGCTGCAGAAATTCACCCCCATGTCTGACAGTCACATGCATGATGATACAGGTGTAGCTAAGGGGTTGCCATGGCGACCTGCCCCCCACACCTTCAGGTGTGTGTTTTACCAGCGTCGGCTGCCCGTCGCACCGCAGGCTGTAAGAGAGAGAGAGGCGGCATCTACAGAAGCCTGCAGGTTTGTGACAGTCATGGCCTTAAAAGGCAATACGGCACCACTGCTGCCCAGTAAGATCTGAGGGGCGGGGCAGCGGAGACCGGGGGCCAGGTGACACAGGAGCGGCCACAGGAAGGGGGGCCAGGGATTGCTGAGGGCCCCCTCCCCGTGCTCAGGGTTCTGTGTTTGCCACAGGTGAGCCACGCTCTCGTCTTGCCTAAATAAGGGAAGTCTCAGGTGCGCCTCACATGCCTGCAGCCCCAGGCAGGCTTCCCCAGGTCACCGCCCGCTCCCAGCCACCAATAAGAAGGGAAGCAGGATCACAGCAGCTACAGCCTGGGACCTGTGGGGGAGGGGGGTTATTATAATTTATTGGGCTTAATTAGTGACTTGGAGGAAGAACACAACTCAAGGTGGGGCGGAGGGGGGGTATTTACGTGGAAATTGTGAAATCAGTTGGCGCTGTGTCTATTCCGAGCAGCCTTGGAATGTGTTTGGATCATTTTCATGCTGCATGGAGGGGGGGGAGTTTCCAGGTATAAACATGAACGTTACCTTTCGAGACCGTACCGTACAGCATAACATTTCATGGCTGTTTTCATGGCTTCTATTTAAGGCTTTAGCATGCAGATGTAAATATTCTGTGGGGGAAGGGGGTGCCATTGTCAAGCCCTGCACTTAAGCACACCTTAAACCAGTGTTTCTCAAACCAGGCCTCAGGGACTGCCTGATAAAAATGTGTACCGTCTGGTAGGGAGCTGGGAGGGAGCAAAAACGTGGGCCGTCTGGGGTCTCCGAGGATCGGGTTGGGACACACCGCCTTAAAGTCACACAGACTCTGCTGAAACCTTCCTGTCCAGGAGGACGGCAGGCAGCTGTCTTCTGATGCCCCCCCCCCCGCCGGTCCCCAAGGCCCCCAATTCCAGACCAGGCCTCCCAACAATCCCAGAAGGCATTGGCTAAGCAGTCTGAATAACAGCCTCATTTACTACAATAATCAATTACACTAAATGCCCCCTCCTTCCCCACTGGAACTCCAGGAAAAGGTCTTACCTGGATGGCTTTCCCAAGGTTCTTTTAGGCATTTTGTAAAGCAGTGAAAAATGGCCAATTCTGCCATCAGGACGGTCAACCCTGGGGAGTCCCCTCCTGGTACGGAGGTGCTTAGGGTTCAGCAGGGAGGGCCGGCTGGCTGGGGGGGGGGGGTGCGGGCTCGGGGGGCCATGGCCTCAGGGAGGACAGGGGGGAGGTAGGTCACCATTAGACGGAGCTGGAGAAAGCCACCTGGGCCAGATGTTAATGAAAACTCTTCCCTGACAGCAGATGGGGTCTGTCCCGAGACATCAGCATCAAGGACTCAAGAGCAGAGCGCCATTGTCTCTGGGCTGATTGAATATCACTTAGTCATTCCTTTCATTTGGTGCTTCTTCCCTGAAACTTCCAGCTCTGGAGATGCTGGGTTTCCATTCGGGATGTTCCTGGGTACTGCACAGCTGGAAACGGCTCTGAGGAAGTTTACAGCAGCCCCTCTGAAACACAGAGAGAGACAGGGAGCGAGACAGACAGAAAGAGAGACAGACAGCAAGTCTTACAGAGAGAAAGACAGAGTGAGACAGAGAGTGAGACAGAGAGAAAAACAGAGTGAGACAGAGAGACTGAGAGAGAGACAGAGAGAAAGAAAGACAGAGAGTGAGACAGAGACCAAGAGAGAGACAGAGAGAAAGAAAGACAGAGAGTGAGACAGAGACAGAGAGAAAGACAGAGAGAAAGACAGACTGAGGCAGAGAGAAAGACAGAGAGAGACAGACAGCAAGACTGACAGACAGAGAGTGAGACAGAGAGACATAGAGAGAGAGTGAGAGAGCAAGACAGAGAGAGACAGACAGAGGGAGTGACAGAGAGAAAGACAGAGAGAGAAGAGATAGACAGAGAGAGATTTCCTGTCACAGGGAGTGCCATTGAACATCTGTCTGTGGGTCCGTTAGGCCTTGACGCCTCTGAGCCATGTCAGCAGACCTTAAAGGGGGGTGGGGTGTGAGTGGTGAAAAAGGCTGGCGGGTGCATTGTTGGATGAATGTGTTCCATTAGCATCTGAAATGGCTTATTGACCATAGCACATGTGTAGCTGGGAGCAGTGGGGG
>JAODKC010000048.1:7381887-7393248 GCA_026777985.1 Mormyrops attenuatus | reverse complement strand
ATTTCTGTGTAATTGAAAAATGAAAGTCGGGAAGTCTGAAACGCTTCGGCGCCAAATGCATTCCGTAATCACACTTCCGCATTGCCTGTTTTGGCCTCAAGGGCTGCTGGTTCGATCAGAAAAGGCACCCTGATGAGCGGAAGCCGCCAGAGCGATCTGTATCCTAGGAAACACAAGGAAAACTTTGGGGCAAAGACGGCTTATAAAGGCAAGGAAGAAGGATGATAATGTTTGTCAAATAAAAAAAAATCCCCTTTATTTCATAAAGGTAAGACTTCCTTTCAAATTTTTTTTTTCATTTTGATAATGTGGTTATTTTTTTCGCTTAATGAAAGTCAGTGTTTTCTGTTAAGTGGCAAAGTGCGCAGATTTGTAATGGACCCATTTTATTGTGCATACCTTTTGTTAAGGGGCATGTCACAGACACAAAACATAGGGACATGCTAAGCTGCAAAGGCTGTATGGAGCAATGTTTCATATTTCATGATGATAATAACAATAATAATGATGATGTCATACGATGAAGACTGGTTAAAGAAGTGGATTGGTTAAAGAAGTGAAACGCAAGCACCTCCCTTGTTGACCCAGGAACACATCAAACTCACCAAAATCAGGATGCCCATTTAAAGTGTAGTGAAGTGCTGTGCAAAGCATGCTGGTTACTACATACTTAGTCCTGTGTGGACCCCCCCCGCGGTGTCACATTTATGTCAGCCAGTCATGGACAATGGGTGGAACCAGACTAAATGAAAAAGAGTTTGCCCTGGGGACCCAGCACAGGTGGGCCAACAAAACACTCACTGGACCATCAAAAACTCCAGGTTGTAAATCGTCCATTCCCAGATGGGACATAATCTCAGCTGGCCACAGTACAGCCCATCCCCAGTAATGAGACTGGAGCCCAGCAGAACAGCCACCGTGATTCAATTTGCTTTATTCACAGAAAGCAAGGCCAAAGGGAATGTCACCACACATGTCCATGACAGTCATGTCTGCCAGGTGTTTAAGGTCAGACTGGGCCTGTGTCTGCAAAAGCCAGTTAGCATGATAGGTAAACATATGTAATATCATATATCAAAAATGCATATGCAATATTTATTGTGCCCAAGGGTATAGATTTGAGTGTAGACCGTAGGGACATGTCCTTACCAATATTGTGGGAGTACTGTGTGTGTTAATTTAAAAGGACCATTGTATTAAAACCATAAAAACACGTTTATGAATGAATTAGTACATAGATATCGTATTCATGTGATGTTTCTTTACTTTCCTCTTTTCAAATAATAAAGAAGGATAAAATGAGGCAGTTATATGGGTATTTTTGTGTTGAGTCAGGGATCTCAGACGCATTGAAAGCCGAACGCCACAGTCATTTGAGAGCGGGGTTGCCATGGAAACCGGAGCCGGATGATGAACGGGCTGAATCTGTGGCTGGGGGTTGGGGAACAAGCCAGCAAAGGTGGGCGCTGTGAAAGCGCACCCCCCCCCCCTCATGTTTGGTTATAAGCTGATGTCCAAGGTGACAACTGCATGCATGAATACATCCCGATTCTTCTTGGTCTCACGGTTCAGCTGGTAATCAGCCGGTAATTACCAAAGTGATTATCATTACCAGCTTTTGCCCACGCGAAAGGGTATACTAGGATATATACATTTAAAAACAGCCAGTAGTATACACACACACAGATATATATATATATATATATATATATATATATATGTGTGTGTGTATTTCTGATTTGTGTGTGTGTATATGAAACATGTGGCTGTTTATTTTATGCCCCCTGATGTGGCATGAAGCTGCAGGACACCCCATAGCATAAAGAAGCAGTTGTCTGAGTGCAGCACTATCCAGGGACCCTTCCTCCCTCTGTTATTAGGCGGGGTCACGTGCTGCGAGAACAGAGAGCCCCTTACATACAGCAGCCCAAGAGAAGAGATACTAAATAGGGGTGGACTTATCGCTGCCATTAACCTAGAAAAATGATTCAGTGCCTGTGATGAACCAACACTAACCCCGATTTTTAACCAGTAATCCCCCTTTGCTGAGATTCGAGTGCATGGAAGATTTCCGCTGGGGCCACGAGCACATGGTTGTATCCTCGCCAGCCGTGTCAAATCAGAAACAGATGTGGCCGCACCCGGTGTTTCCCCGGCACTCGCAGAGAGAGAGCCCGCCTTCTCCTGGGAGCGCGGCTGCTGGCTGTCTGGCCAGGCGGGAGGAACACACTGAGGCTCCGGTAAAATTAAAAAAGTAAAGTGGGAGTCTCCATGTTTGTGCCCTGGGAGACACAGCTGAAGGAGAGGCGAAGTGGGAGAGTCCTACAATGTGCCCCGTGAACATCAAGGTTATCCGACAAAACCTGACTTAATAATACATGGACCACTGAAATAACACATGCTTGCAAAAAGAGAGGAAAGCAACTGCGATTGTGCTAACCATTTTCTTTAAAAAACAGTGTAAATGTGTTAACATTTGCTAATCTCGACCATTGAACAAGACTGACTACAGTCTATTTCAGCACAGAAGCCACAGGCCGCAGCGGGCAGCGATGAGAGCAGGACCGTGATGTAGCACGCCTGATACCAGGAGGCATCACTACTTGCAGCTGAATTTCTTGAGGCGAGCACAGGGAAGCGGGGGTGGGGGGTTGAAAACAGAAGGAACAAAAGAATTACAGGGAAATACTACTAGTGGGGGTGGGGGCTTTGGAGTGAACCTCCCCCCGGACTTCCCGGAGACTGCCCTGGGAAGAGTCACATTCACTCCTGCACAGAGTAACATTTACTCCCATGCAGAGTGACACTTACTCCTGCACAGAGTAACATTTACTCCTGCACAGAGTCGCATTTACTCCTGCACAGAGTAACATTTACTCCTGCACAGTCACATTCACTCCCGTGCAGGGTCACATTCACTGTGTCCGGAATGAGCCTTTTCTGGAGCAGGCTTTAAGGTGACCGCTCACTGGCTTTAAGGTGACCCCTCACTCAGTCCCAACGCAACCTGAAGCTTCATTTCAACCGAACCAACGCCGGCTTTTCTCTCCCATCCATTGGCAAAAAACACATCACAGCAACAAGCTGTTCTTTGTTGGGAATAATATAAAAAAACACACACACACACACGCACACACTAGGAACGCAGGATTGTCAGTGACCATCAGATTCCGGTTTAAAGCCCTCTGCTGTTCAGTGGTAGGATAGACAGCGGTAATGGCGTGGCAGAGTGTCCCCGGTGCCGTACGCTGCCCACCGGAGCGTTGCCCCCACTGCGACCTGTCTGAAAAAGCACAGCACACTTTCTTTTCTTCCCTGAGCCTCAACTGCAGTTCCCCGCCCCCCTGTCCACACAGAGGGCTTTTGTTTCTAGTGGGGGCGCCCTATGGCACAATGTGATCGAGAGGCGTTCTGCCGTTTCCCAGCTCTCCAGCGGCGACGCCTGACCTCTGACCCCCAGTCACATGTCTGCAAAGTACTACTTTGCCCCATCTGGCTGCTCTGGTCCCCAGGGGGTGTCAACCGCATGGCCCAGAGTGAGGATGCTGACATACCTCTGTGTTTGTTTGAAGGGCAGAGAGAAGAAAAGATGCATGTGAATGAAAAACAGACAGCAGAGAGTCTACAGGGCACTTAGGAAACTACTTTAAACTGCAGCAATCCTTTCCAGGTCCTCTAAATAAAAACCAAATAAAAGTGGTTGAACAGTGCTGGCTTGTCAATGATCACTTAAAGAATAAATATGGTGGATGTTCAGAGTATTTTCTTCATTCCGTAATTCATGATGCAGAATTATACCTTGGAAGTCCAAGTAAATATTTCCCATTTTTCCTTCAACACTTTTTGTCAGTATTAAAGACAAAGGCAAATTTTGTAAGACAAAAACATGCAATACTGGAGCTCCTACTGTATGAGTAAAACTCGGAGGATAAGTTCAGAAGCGTCACAGGGCTGAGGAGTTGCTGCAATCCTTTCTTCTCCTCCAGCTGTCTGCTTTCCTGTCAACATACAGACCTTGGTATGGACAGTCATCCCCCAACACGGCAGACCATCATCACCCACCAGCACTGCCAAATCCGCCCAATCCCTCTAGGGGGCCCCACAGAGCTCATATCAGCGCTGAGTGCTGCGATGCCTCCCCCCAACAAGGACAGAATTTAAAAGCACCCGATGTGAGTATGTCTGACATTGCATGTATACCCCTGTTCATTTATACTGTAGTAATTTGTTCATTTTTTTCACAGCATTGTATGTATAGCATTGTATGTATAGCATACCTTCACAATTTATTTATATAGCTATGTCCCTTTGCTGCTGCATGCAGCTGAATTTTTCCATGGGATCAATAAAAGATATGCCCCTTCCATCCATCCATCCATCCATCCATCCATCCATCCATTCCAAGACATGCACATTTACCCAAATTTAGGTTTTCTAGAGTATTCCCGGTTATGAGACCCCCTACCCCCACTGGGTACCCACCCCCACCCCTGATCCCTGATCATGTGACAGGCTCTCTTCACTCAAGTCTTTCCCACATGACACATGCAGGCATTCACAGGACCTAGAAGCGAACGGGAGCTCCCAGACTGCGCTCCTGCCCTCACCTTTAACGCCCATCACTTTGAGGACACGCCCCTGCCTCACATAACCGTGATGCGCCGTTTCAGCGCTCCCGTGCTTGGGCGCCACCTAGTGGATTCAGGCTCAACAGAGACTCACAGTCATATCAGTGACTTTTGACAAAGGTGGGGGAGGGTTTTGGTCATTTAAAATGTATCACTTATACCTTCTCTCTTCCTCTCTCTCACACACACACATACACACACATGCATATACCCACACATGTGTTTGCATTCATATCTTTGTGGGGACTCTCCATTCATTTAAATGGGCAAAAAGCTAATCCCAACATCGACAACCATAACCCCTATCCAGCCCTAACCAATATGAGACTTATGGCATTTTTAATTTTTTGACTGCATTCACAAATCTTTGTGGGGATCTAAAAGATCAGGTTTTTATTACATTGTGGGGGACATTTGGTCCCCACAAAGTAATATAAACCTAATCTAATCCACACACAGAAACATACACACACACACGCGCGCGCGTGCACCTAAACACTAATGCCACCCCACCTATCAGACCCAGAATCTACTCCTAACGGGGCCCCAGCATCAATGAAGTGACTGGCAGGGGGGCACAGATGTACAGCTTGTCCTTAAAGCCGTACTGGGTAAAGCTGTCATTGGAGGCAAGGAGCCGTCATGTTACTGTGTTGTGTTAGGATGAGCACTGGGCCTCGATTGGGCGGCCACAAGAAAGGGCCACCGCAAACGCCCCCCCCCGCAAACCCAACATCGGGGCGGGGGGTCAGCCTAAAACAGCGGACGCTCTGCAGCATGTCACGCTGCAAACCTGCCCCACAATGCAGCAAAACCACAGACCGCCACAAGCAAAGACCACTGTGCCTTTACCTTATTTTCGGATATTTATGGTACTTCGTTAATATCAATTGTTTGTGGTATAATCCCTCAATTTCCCAAATGAAACTAAAGTCAAGTCACCTTCAAAGATTTCTCCTTGTATAACAGAACTGAAAGTGAGACCTCCCTTGTTTAGGAGATTAATCTAGCTTCTTTAAAAAGCACAAGCACCACATGTGTTTGTTTTATCTGCTTTTTTTTCCTCCAGTTTCATCAAGGACCATTAAGCAGACTCCCCCCCCCCCCCCCACCCCCCGACAAAGAGCTGCAGATTTCCAAGGTCCCCAGATGGCATGACGAGCCCGGCGCCCCCTCCGTCCTGCTTCTGTGGCTGTTCCTGCCTTTGTCTGCATTTCTATGCTCTTCCCCTTCCTCTGCTGGCCATGTGCAGCCCTCTCTCGCACCAACACTGCAACCGCAGTGAGGAAAAAAAGCCGTCACACACAGGCCATTGCTACATCACAAACACAGTGGTGGTAAAAGATTGTGATCCGCTCCAGGTTCTATTGCTGACATTCAAAATGGCAGGAAGTGCACACTGCGCACAACAGCCCGCTAGTCTATCACAGCCCATGAGAGACATTTCCCTATTTAGTCGCTAAAGGAGACTGAAATTACCCCTACAATTAATACCAGTAGGGACACGAGTCTGATCCACAGTCCCTCACATGCTGAGGAATATTTGGTAGTCATGGCAACACTCCTATTTACTCGGTCCCCTAAGAAACCCAGTAAAATACTCAAACACCATTAACGATGTGAAAGTGCAAAGATTTGTCATGACATGTTGAAAGAGCAGCATGTTTCTTATTGATTATTTGCTGGACATTTTTTAGATCTCTATAGAAATGGGTAAGAATCATGATGAGAAAAACTGGGAGAGTGTAGCCGCTTTTTCCCAGGGTCCCGTGGGAAAGCTGCAGGAAGAGACCCAGCCAGCCAAAGGTAGTATCCCCTCATGTAACTGGAAACCTATTCAAGTGGGCACAAATCACATTGCACGGCAATAACACAGCAATTTACCATACTCCACACATGAGCTTATTCTATTTTCCAGCAACAAATCCACACATCGCAGAAGAATCACATCTGACGAATATTTTAATCTAAGACGTCCATCTTGGTAAACACTGCCCAGGGAAAAGTGCGGCCGCCCCTCTGCCTCTGATCAAGGAAAAGTGCGGCCGCCCTCTGCCTCTGATCAGGGAAAAGCACGGCCACCTTGCTGCCTCTGTTCAGGGAAAAGCATGGCCGCCTCGCTGCCTCTGCTCAGGGAAAAGCACGGCCACCTCGCTGCCTCTGCTCAAGGAAAAGCACGGCCCCCCCTCTGCCTCTGATCAGGGAAAAGCATGGCCGCCTCGCTGTCTCTGCCCAGGGGAAAGCATGGCCCCACCTCTGCCTCTGCTCAGGGAAAAGCACGGCCCCCCCTCTGCCTCTGATCAGGGAAAAGCATGACTGCCTCGCTGCCTCTGCTCAGGGAAAATCACGGCCACCTCGCTGCCTCTGCCCAGGGAAAGTCACGGCCGCCTCGCTGCCTCTGCCCAGGGAAAGTCACGGCCGCCTCGCTGCCTCTGCCCAGGGAAAATCACGGCCGCCTCGCTGCCTCTGCTCTGGGAAAAGCACGGCTACCCTCTGCCTCTGTCTAGGGCTAGCTAGCAATGTGAAAGGCCCTTTTCAAGACTCCTCCCAGCAGAGTACTTCTGCCAATGAACAGTGATATTTACAGGGCACATGGCTCTGGCAGCTGCATGCATAATGTGACTTTGTTGAGCTGTGTGATTACAGGCCTGCACTCTACCTTCTGGGTGAACTGGAAACCAGTCGAACCGGAGGTGCATGTTTGGAAGGTGAACAGCAGGATTGGTACACTTTACATCCTGAATAGGTGTATCTGTGTCTAATCGGAGAAAGAGGATGAACTCAATTTTTCATTAGAATTTTGAAAAAATTCTCACAGTTACATGCTATCTATTTGAGTACAGATCCTATCTATTTGAGTACATGGTTTGAGTACTCGCATGTAGAGCTAGCAGGATTCCAAACCAAGGCGGGCCTGCCCTGTTGATGTGCGCCGGCTTCGTTTTCCCTGCCCTTCTCAGAGCCCTTGTCCTGTATGTGTGACTTTCAGGGCAATACGAACCAGCTCTGTTCTGAGAACAGGTTTGCAAGTGCAAAAGTTTGCAAGTCCAACAAAGTTAGCCTAAGGCATCCAGCTGATGGTGCTCCAACCCCCAACGCTAAACTCCTATCGAAACATGTACACATACAGCTATTTGTACATAAGAAAATGCTTTTAAAAGTTAATATTTGTGTTTTTGTTATTGATTTTGGGTGCATTTTAACAACCAACAACAGAGAATTCTTTTTTCCATTGTTTTCAGTCAGCTGATCTAACTTACCGCTAGCAAGCGAGCCTGCATTACTGCATGAAGAATATCAGAGTTCAGCATCAGAGATTCAAACTAAGGTATGTGTTACCGCAAATGTTCAAATTCCAGCACAGTTCTTCATTTGCAATTATTAAAACTATTTTGAATGGAGAGGACATGCATGGGGCAGCATGGTGGTGCAGTGGTTAGTGCTGTTGCCTCACACCTCTGAGACCTGGGTTTGAGTCTCCGCCAGGCTTTCATGTGTGGAGTTTGCATGTTCTCCTTGTGTTGATTCGGGGTTTCCACTGGGTACTTGAGTTTCCCCCCCACAATCCAAGAGCATGCTGAAGCTGATTGGAGTTACCAAATTTCCCATTTGTGTGAGTATGCACTGTGATGGGTTGGCATCCCATCCTGGGTTGTTCCCTGCCTTGTGCCCATAGGCTCCAGAACCTCTGTGACCCTGAATTGGACGAGTGGTTTCAGAAGATGGATGGATGCATAAATATGCATGTTTACATCTTTGAAAGTTTGCATCTTGAAGGTTCATATATAGAGGACTTTCCATAAGGGGTCAATAGTCACCCCGGACCAGTAGGGGTTGCATCAGTTAAGGATGTGGGCCCAGAACATAAAGGTTGCTGGCAGGAGAGGGTTTGTTGTTTCAGTGGGTCTACTCAAAAATTCACCCCCCCCCCCATTTGTGGCCAATGGGGGGCCTCCAATCCTTGGGGACCCCACATAAATACATGGTTTGAGTGGTGGTAAACATCGCTGGTTGCTGGTTTAAGTCCCAGCCATGACCCTGCAGTAGCACTGAAAAAGGCACCTACCCAGAACTGCCAAATGTCCATAAGCATGGAGAACGAGAGGTTGAGGGTTAACGGCCATTCAGGCCTCGAACAGAACACCAAGGCCGCTCCCTTAGGTTTGACTTTGATTCTCACAGGTTTCACTTCACTCACTGCAGCCCAATGGTTCACATCCCCCACTTGACAGCTGGGCATGCTTCTGCTTTTCGTGATGAGGCAGCAGACCAGTAAATCCCCCACTGCAGTATTTATCTGAGAAACATCAGCAGGTTGAATCAGGGAACCATTCTAAACATGGAAATTACGTGCATGCCGTTTGCTGCAAACTTCAGCTAACCAAATCAGGTGGGAGGACCAGACAGGCAGGAGGAGAACTACACCGGTCACTGCCAATGCCTGTCAGGCCACTAGAACTACTAGAATTAAGCCAACGCCCCATGACTGACCAGCGCCACCATCCTGCCACCCTAATAATGGCACAACTGGGAGCTGCATGGTAACAGCCTGCGGCTAAACGCAGCTGGCATAAATATTTGAAGACGCTTAGAATATTAATGAAAGCAGCATCTGTTAGGTAGCAGGTGGCAGCAGCTGTGAGGCTCTGCTGAGAGCGATGACAGGCTGCGGACTCGTTTGTGTGCTGATCTGGGAAAGCCGGCTCTGCGGCATGCGTGGACAGAAGCCACCCTTACAATTAAAAAAGGAGGATGTAACGGAAACAATGAAAGATTAATTACGTATTTAGGGAGGAGCACAGTATATTATCTTTATTGGTCATAGAGTAAGAGCCAGAAGGTTCCTCAGGCAAATGGATAATAGGTGTCTGCACTGGGTGTGTATCGAGCCGGGATCACAGCCGGACGTGACAATGGTGAGAGGGCTCACCCTGGTGGTGACACAGGGAACTGCATGTGGTGAGGCGGCGGGTCACACGTCTGCTTTGCAATTAATCGCCCATCACGGCCTGGGTCGCTGGAGACAGGAGGTGTGGTCCATAAACTCATCACCATGGAGATGTATGTGCAGGAGAAAGGGTGTGGGGTGGATTGGGAATGGGCGCATCGGACGTGTGACATCAACCCCCCCCCCACTCACTACTTCTGTGGTTGATCATTTGCTTCTAGTCAGGCTGCTCTGGGTTCCGGAGACTTCTGATAAGGATGCTCTTTGGGTGGCGGGGTGGGGCGAGGCGGCTCATGGTAGCGGGCCATAATTCTGAGTCAGAGGTGCTTGTGGCTGGTGCCATGCAAGGTCCTGTGACAGGTCACCCAGTTCTGAGGTCCCAGGGGTGGGATGTGATATGTAGGGGTGGCAGGTGGGCCTGTATCTGTAGCCTTAACGGTCCCTTACCAAAGCCACGGAGCAAAGGCAGCCTCTTGCCTGAAACATCCTGTTAGCGCCACAAGGTAACGGGTGCAAATATACAAACATAAGCAAAAGTCACACTTCTCATATGCACCTCCAGCCTTCAGCATTCTTTGACAGGTCTTTGGCATCTCGCGGTAGTATGTGCGTTTGTTATTCGTCTATGGGATGGCGGCCGTGAAACAGGTTTGGAGAGCATCACTGCCAAAACTTGTCATCCAGCCGAAGCGAGAAGGGGCCGTGGGGGGGTCGCGGCGTGAGGGAGCGCCCCCACTGAGGCAGTGCACAATGGCGGGAAGTGAACACACCACACGAGGTGCTGTGCCGGTTTTTATACGCCCTCCGCAAATAGCACGGCGACGTCATGGGGTCAGGCAGTCACTGGTGGCAGTGGGGCACGGCTTCCTGGAGGAGTGCCAGAGCATGGAGAAAGAGAAGAGAAGCAAAGAGAAGAGAAAAGAGGAAACGGCAGGAGGAGGGGCTGACGAGAGCAAGAGATAAACTGACAACCTGCTTCCCCGAAAACGACAACTAGTGACAGGAAACATTTCTCTCTGCCTGTGACCCACGTAACCAATTCAGCAGGGCGGACGAGCAGAACCAACAGAGCCAAGCCCCTTGACGTGACACGCGGACTTCCTGTCTGACATGACACAAGGCGGCCATGCTGCACAGGAAGTCCAGCGTCGCTTGTCATTTTTACCTCCTTCCATTCTGAGCCTCTGCATCGAAACCAACTTCATTAACGACAGTTCGACAGAACTCTCTAGCTTTTGCTAAGTGTAGGAGGACCAGATGACGGTTCTTGAAGATTCCGGTCCATCTTGCCAGACAGACGCTCTCAAGAGGCTGGTTCTGGTTTATCCTCCTCTGTATTATCAGTGAGAGAAGCTTCCAGAACACATTCCCCCATAAAAATGTATTCCCAGGACGTCATCAAGGTCATATTGGAGCATTTTGCATGTGGAGCGAGCTGTTTAAGGGGGAGGTATATCTGCACATTATTTCCCTTATGAATAGAGTAAAATATGGCTAGAGGGGCAGAAACAATTACACTAAGCCTCAAACTACCAGTCAGGACTAGTTAGTAATGCTAATCTGCTGGAGCCTTGGAGACAGCTAGTCATGATTATCGTGCATCCTGTAAGACGACACCCTGTTCCAGATGCGGGGCACGCCTAAACTGGGCTGCACAAAACGCACGCTGAGGCTGCAAAGAAACCCCAGATGAGTGGCCCGCCCCGCCCCGCCCGGCGGGGGCCCCCGGCGGGGGGGGGGGGGGGTGGGGGTGGGGGGGGGGGGGGGGGGGGGGGGGGGGGGGGG
>JAODKC010000048.1:7368725-7378927 GCA_026777985.1 Mormyrops attenuatus | reverse complement strand
AATTGTATGTATGTGTGTGTGTATATATATATATATATATATAAAAAATAATCTTTTTGAATCGGCGGAGGCCAGGGGAGGCAGCAGCTCTTAAAGTGACCTAATTATAAACTTTTCTTTAAAACACGCTCAGTGTTAAGTGAGATTTTAAAATCCAATTTCTCAAAGCATTAAGTCTATTGTTGTACTGTAGTGACCTTGTACTGTGCGGCTTTTATCCCACAGTGAAAATGGCCAGGGGGGGATTATACCTCATTCAGTATTCAGCAAGCTAATCCGACAAAGAAAAAGTATTCCATTCCGCATGGGACTGACTGCCCACGTTTAAGACCTTCAATGTCAAAGAAAAGCATTTAAACACGATTGGCTGAGATGCACACAATACGTTCACCTTCATTTACTTAGCACACGTTTCACCAAATCATAAATATATAAATATACATACATTCATATGTTCATGGTTTCCTAGAACCGGTTTCTCAACACAAGGTCAGTAAACAATAAAAAATGAACACAGACTTAAGAGGAGAATCACAGGGCTGTAATACTTGAGGGAGCTCTTGAGATGTTTTTCTGTTGTCTTAGATGTGTTGGTATTTGCACTCGGACTTGTTTTAGTCTTAGCCACTGGTATTGCCAAATATTCTATTTGGTCTTGACCAAGTCCAGCTGCCTTTAAATGTATTTTTTTCTGAAATAACACCTCCTTCAAAACAAAATAATCGATTAGCAAGCTTGTTCAGAAAATTGGCGTTGATTTGTTTAATTCAAAATCCATCTAGACCGGGCATTGACATTGGCTGGCTGGTAACCAGTTGTATGCCTGCTAAAACTCATCTTTGTGATGCATCCATGCTCATCCTAAAGTGTCGTTACACAACATTTGCTTTTTGATCATAACAAATAATACTGGAAAATTATCATCTTAAAATAGATTTTTGTCTTTCTAGCATCACACAAAAATTATGAACAGCTAAGTAAGCGTTCTCTAAGTCAATTCTTTTTTTCTGTCTCAGTCTTGACTGTCTCTTTCATTTGGACTTGGGATGCCTTGGACTCAAACCTCTTTGGACTCGGTCTTGACTTGGACTCAAACCTCTTTGGACTTGGTCTTGACTTGGTCTTGATTTGTCCTGTGGCCTGTACTATGAACCAGGGTTACTGGCTTATCGGGGTAACTTGTCGGATTTAAGGTACCACAGTTTAAATGGATTTCATATTTGTTCACTTACATTTATGCCTAAAAGTTACCCTGATAAGCCAGTAACCCCACTTCGTAGTGCAGGCCCCCGGTCTTGTCTTGGACTCAACAAAGGTTGTCTTGACTACTGTCCTGCATAATCATTGTGTGATTAAGTATGTTGGCAGAATGAAGCTTCAGCTGTCTGCAGGGCGGGGGCATCAATGCGCAGATCACCCCATTGTTTACGGCGTCACTGTGCTTTCACAAACAGGCCGCTTGTCAAAGCCGCTTCATCGCAGCGTACCTTGGTGATGAGATATTATTTACAGATGACAAGGGAATTCAGACTTCAGTTTGTAAGGAAAAACAGAAAGGAACTACCAGCAATAAACATCAACTGCCTGCCACTCAATCCAGCCTTTTAGTACTTGACAAGCACATACTTCCTGAGATTATTCATGGAATTAACCCGTAATATTGACCAAATTTTCCACTTCCCTTTACTACCCAAGTCTGTTACCATTTTACTCAGTAATTATCACGCCTTTATAGCAAGTCCTTTGCTACAGAGGAAAACAAATTCCAATAAAATAATCATATAAACAGGATTATCCCTACTGGTACTGTAAATACATCACATAATAACACCAATGTTTCTTTACTAATCCATATGAGACTGTTAATCCAGATAAAGTTATTTGTGTGCGGTCTTCTACCAGCAGATAACTGACAGCAGTTACACATCACTGAGCAAACTATGTTCTCTTTTTCAGGGCCTCAAACCCCCCTGGCCGTCCCCACACACTAAGAAAGTCGAATTATCGTGTTAGTCCGACTAAAACCGGACTATTAAAGTGCATGTAAACATGTTAGTCCGACTGAAATTGTACTAAATTAAATATCATTAAGTCTGACTAAGACACCCAGATAATGCGATTGGGAGTCGATTTACTCCTGCATGTATACGTTCAATCAGACTCTAACTGGCCTCGGCGCTCTGTGCATCCTCCACAGCCCCCCCGTGGGCTTTGACCCGGAAGTAACAGAAGAAGCCAGTACAGAGAAGCAACTTGGAGCATAGCAGAGGTCGTGTTGTTGGCGAACTCCAGCACCATACAGCAATGTTGTCTGCCTTCGGAAAACACCATAGCCCACAAGGAATACATGCGTCTCGTTTGTAAAAACAAGAAAAGTACAACATACAGCAGCTACAGCACTGTAAGGCTGTCCAAATCACTGCTTGATTAAAGGGCACTTTGCCACCACACGAGATACCATACTTTTGGTACTTCAAGAAG
Source organism: Mormyrops attenuatus (assembly GCA_026777985.1). NCBI lineage: Eukaryota > Metazoa > Chordata > Actinopteri > Osteoglossiformes > Mormyridae > Mormyrops > Mormyrops attenuatus. The sequence goes on along the minus strand of JAODKC010000048.1, from coordinate 7,376,446 downwards.
GTACCAAAACTACGGTTCTTCAAGGTGTTGGTTTTCCACTGGCATAAAAACTGCTACCGGCCCTGAATGACATCACGCGAGGCAGGGTATTTTGTACTGAATTCATAAAATGGCTGTAGCAGGACGAGACAACGTGCGATATTAAGTCCAACATCGCAATCTATGCACATTCAGTTCTTACATCGCTAGTCAGCTAGATTAAGATCAGGCTTTTTCTTACCTTCAGTTGGTATGGATATTATAGCACAGGGAGTGTAAGTCTTGCTAAAACTGTTTTACTCTGTCATAGGAAAAAAACCCAGCAAGTTTTGCAGTTTCAATGATTATTCCTATTCAAGGTTATCTAGTATATGTTTAAAAATCAGTTTAAAGTTTACCTCCACTAACTTTTGCATGAGCACTGCTTGCGTTCTCTGAGACAATCATAATCATTTTCATCCTTACTGTTTAAATCACTCCTAGACGGGTTACTGAGAGATTTAGGTTGACCTGCTTTTTTGTTTCATAAATACCCCAATATTTTTTACAATGAAATCACATTGCAATATTTGAAAAATTTCCAATACCATGCTGTCATAGTATATTATACGAAATACTGTATTTCTTGTTATGCTATCCGGATCTTGATGTATATGTTCTGAGGACCAGATCGCAATTAGAGCTTGTGTTACTTTGTCCACGCACCCATTATTATCAGTTTTATAATTTTTTTACGTCTGTGACGTAATGGGTCAACTGGAAAAAGCCCAATACTAACAGGCTGAAAGGGGCCATATCGTCACCTATTGTAGCGAAGTCGGAAATACTTCAGTTGATAAATCGATTCCCCTCCCATGTATGTATCCTGGGACATGGACGGTAGTCCGATTAAATGGCATAGTTGAGCTATAACCGTAGCTCGACTTAGTTGTGCATGTAAATGTACCGAGTGTCTCCCTTTCCTGGCTGGGGCATCGCTGCCAGTACGACTGGCTCGCCTGAGCCAGAGACCCGGCCCGGATTTAGGCCAGGCTGAACACGGATGGGCTCTTGGCAGACGGCGGACTCCCAGCTGTGGGATGCCTGCAAAAAGGCTTGCCCACAACCCCTCATTAGTATTTGCTGTCGAGCTGAACTCTGCGGTTTGTTTCTTTACAAAGATCTTCTTGTCCTCCCCCAAATAAATGAGGACTTTACAGTGAGCCCTGGGGTACTCCTGGGTATTATTAAAAGACCTTGGAAAAAAATTAAACAGAAGGAGCCTGTTTTTTTGTGATGCTTGGCTTCTCAGAGACGGCGGGGGGCTAATATGACTTGGCCACATTCAGACTGATTAAAAACAACAATGGTGACGTTCGCCAGCAGTCTCTAATTATGGCTGCAGAATTATGCGTGAGATCATAAATAATCAACCGCTTCACGGAAACAAAATGACAAAAATAATCATGATAATGATGATGATAATGAATGCCGTTCACCCAAGTCAAACTCATCCCTGCACTAATTATCAAGAACAGCGCAACACAGCTTTGTACTGTGCCAAAGCCTAGAACAAAACGAATGCATAAAGCACAGGAGCTTCATATGAAAATGTTATATCATAGAATCCCTAGACAAGCACTGATGGTAAAAACAACAGAAGAGGACAGAGGAATAAATGACAGTAACGGATGCTGCTGATAGGGATCGGCTCTCGGCCCCAATTCCTATGGACCAGACACACTAATTCTGAGGGACTGAGCATTACAGGACACAAAGCATTGACAGAATTAAAAAAACACAGCTGTGAAGTTACATAACAAGAATCCACGAGCAAAGCAAAAGAATATAACCAACTAAGAAGCTTACCCATCATCTAATGCAGGGTTCCCCAATTCCGGTCCTGGAAGGTCAGAATACAACACAGTTTGCAGATTTCAAACATACCTTCAAAATCTAGTAATTAGCTAATTAAGATGTGTCTGAGGAGGGAAACCTGCAAACGGTACTGTATATATTCTGCATGTATGTATATATACATATATGTATGCCTAAATGCAGGGGCGGAGCTACAAATTCTAGCCCCCCCTGACTCATGTCACATTGCCCCCCCTACCCCACGAGGGTTATCACTTTAAATGTGAAGAAACCCATGTCCCCCATGGTAGAATTTACCAAGTGGGGGATGGGGCATGGATGAATGAGCATATAAATTCTATTAATTTATATTAAGGGACCCCTATAAAGTGCTGGGCCCCCTGAATCTGCCAGAGAATCCATACCACCTACTGTGGCCCCTATAAAGTGCTGCCGCTCCTGAATCTGCCAGAGTATCCATGCCCCTATTGTGGCCCCTATAAAGTGCTGGGCCCCCTGAATCTGCCAGAGTATCCACGCCCCTATTGTGGCCCCTATAAAGTGCTGCCCCCCCTGAATCTGCCAGAGTATCCATGCCCCTACTGTGGCCCCTATAAAGTGCTGGGCCCCTTAATCTGCCAGAGAATACATGCCCCTACTGTGGCCCCTATAAAGGGCTGGGACCCTTAATCTGCCAGAGAATCCATACCCCTACTGTTGGGGAAAGCGCCGTAGCTTTCACCCCAACTGTTATCTGTGCAGAGGAAGCGCCGTAGCTTACCACTCTGCACCTGTACTTCTAGGACCCAGGAATAATGAGACAACACGATCTCTCTCTTTTACTTGCGCAAGGGTGCCCACTCCAGCCAGATGCAACAGACAGTATCTGTGCCTCCGCTCAGTGTCACACGGGGCAGCCCCTTGGCTTCTTTATTTATACACAATGGGGAGGGGTCACATAGAGTGTATGCTTAAGACTGTTTATGCTAGTTAAGCTCCTTAAAACAGAGATAGTAGGAAACATTGCATTCCTCTAGGTGGGCCCCTTGCTGTGTAAGCATAAAAATAAATTCCTCACCCAGGGTCGTTATTCTAGTTTCACAATCAGCATGTGTACATTGAGCAGACCCTGTTCTGGCTTGTTCCAGGGTCAGGAATCTGATGACGTATGTTTTGCACGTATACATATAATATGATAAAATACATAAAACCACTCTAACACCTACTGATCTGCAACAATGCTTCAAACGTATCCAAGTAACATCCACATGAATGGCAGGACCGAAGGTTTCCCACCAGAACCTTAACCAAAACATCATGCTGCCTCTGCCTTCCCATAGTGCATCCTGATGCCATCTCTTCCAAAGGGTAAATGACATACACGTACCCAGCTGTCCACATGATGTAACAGAAAATGTGACTCATCAGATCAGGCCACCTTCTTCCATTGCTCCACAGTCCAGTTCTGACGCTCATGTGTAGGCGCTTTCAGCGGTGGACGGGGGTCAGCTTGGGCGCTCTGGCCGGTCTGTGGCTCTACAGCCCCATACACAGCAAGCTGTGATGCACTGTGTCTTCTGACACCTATCTATCACAGCCAGCATTAACTTTTCAGCAATTTATGCTACAGTAGCTCTCCTGTGGGATCGGACCAGACAGGCTACCCTTCACTCCCCACAAGCATCGATGAGGTTTGGACACCCATGACCCAGTCGCCGGTTCACCAACTGGCCTTCCTTGGACCACCTTTGGTAGGTACTGACCGCTGCACACCAGGAACACCCCACAAGACCTGCTGGTTTGGAGATGCTCTGACCCAGCTGTCTATCACGATTAGGCCCTTGTCACAAGTTGCTCAGATACTTAGGCTTGTGCATTTTTCCTGCTATCAACACACCAACTTCATCAGCTGATTGTTCATGAGGTTGATTTGTTGGCACGTGCCACTGTAATGAGATAATCAATGTTACTCACTTCACCTATCAGTGGTTTTCGATGATGGGTGTGTGCACTCCCCGGATTTCCACTTGCAGTCCTTAGTTTTATTCTCCATGTTAAAATGACCAATGTAGCCACAAATCAAGTCTGCCTACAGATGGCGCTCTGACTTCAGGGCAATGTCCATTCCTGCTCCTCTCACTTTGTAAAAGCATCCTGGTGCTGCTCATTCACTGCACTTTGCCAGTTCTTGGGAGTCAAAGTAACATCCACATGTTGAAAATAATTCAATGAACAGCCGTTTCTGACTTGACAACCTCTACTTTAAAGGAAAGGCAGCCACCCACAGAAGTGCCCACGGAGCTGGGAGCTAAGAGCCTCGCTCAAGGGCCCATGCACATGTGGTTACTCCGCCAAGGTCAGACTCAGACCAGCCGCCTTCCCATCAAAAGCACAGAGGCGTAGCCCACTGAGGGATTTCCTTAGTTAATTTGTAGTTATTTCATTCTGTTCATTTAGTTCATTCATTTATATTTCATATTTCTTATTTTTATATTTCTTTCTGCCCTTGCTACTTGCTCATCATGTTCTTTGCCTCTCATACAACTTACTCTCACCAAGGCCGTCTGACCCTCTGGCTCCAGGTGTCTGTATGAAGACCATAGATAAAGGGCCTGCTCCCCTCAGTGGGGGCAGAGACAGACACAGACACACACTGAACCGGCCGCGTGTAACATCTTTCTGTAACATCTTCATTCTGTCTTAATAAACTGTTTAAGCTTAAGGAACCTGCCTCATCATTCAACTAAAAGAACCTGAGGTTTCACTGAAGAAATCTATCACCACTGAACCACACATCACACCATACTTATTGTTAGATTTGTTGTTAAATGTTTCAATACAATATGTTAAACACAGCAGAGAATTTTTTTTAACGAACATTAAAAGCTCAAAAAACACAGGAAAGTGTTTGATACAGTACTGAAAATAGATCAGGACTACCAATGTCGGCATTTTGAGATGTAGGTCTACAAAATCAACAATGGAGTTTCGTGAGCGGTTAAGAATCACAGAGTAGAAAAAAAATCAAGTATTTGACGGGTTTTTAAGGCAATAAAGCATCCAGCTTATTGGGGATGATAACCGAATGACTCATTATGGGACAAATACACTGAAAAATCCTAGCTAAAAGTGTTAAAATGCAGCCTGATATGTCCGTAGAAGGATTTCATTTTCGACAGTTTAGATATAGTGCACGCTTCATGTAAACTGGTAAACTTATTATCATCTAAGCACTACTGCCTTTGTAATGTAACGTGTTTATAACTAGTTTGCAGTTATAGCGCTACAGAAAATGAGCCAGAGCAGCTCAATTTAGCCACATTTAGCTCACTTTGCTTCCTCGAAGGCACTCGTTTAATAATCTGTGCTGATGTGTTGCTGGAAGTGTCCACTGTCAACACTAAATGCTGTCAGCAGTATAACATGCCAAGAAAATAAGCAGGGAAGCCACTTTTCCATGCGACATTATGTCATTTTCCCAGGACTAAATGGCTTTATTCACCGTGATATATAAACGGTGGGGAGATATTTAACAGAAGATGCTCGCTGAAGGGAGAGAGAGAGAAGATGGTACTTCACAGCAGCTCAGATTCAGACAACAACAACAGACAGACAGGTGAAAAAAGAATACAAACTAAACTAGATCGGAAATGACAATACTGTATTCCCCGAACTGCCCCATCACCTGCTCTGCCTAATCCATACTCATCCTACACACACCAACTTGTACAATTTTTAGAAGTATTGGAAGAAGAAATGTAAAAGTTAATAAATGTGTCTTTACCTGAATTTTATGGTACGTAGGCCTGAAAGTATATTTATTTATTGCACATTCCACTTTGATGATAATTTGCAGAATCCCTCCCCACCAATTAAGTGGTTAATTGTATTCCTTTGTGTAAGTTTCAATGTCCATGTCTGAAAATGTCATTTATATATATATAGACACACACACACACACACACACACACACACACACACCAATACATACATACATACATACATAGATATGTGTATTTTAATGGCTGCCGCAGAACTTGTTTGGCTGTCTCCAGGTTCTTCACCGACAGGCTCATAATCCAGAATTGCAAGTTGTGATTATGTGCCTCAGAGATGCAAAATCCTTTCAGGATTACATCCAATTATTGATTGCTTTGGATAACAATATCCTGGAGCTCTGCCACTCTTGTCCCCAAAACAAACCAGTACAGACCCATCTGTCCTTGGCCACCACTGAAGCCAAGCACATGTAGCCTGGAAGAGCACCCCTATCTCCAGCAGAAAGACAGAGCCTACGACAACATCTACTCTGCCTCTACTGTGGTAACCTGGGTCACCCAATTTGTCCCTGCCTATCTAAACCTCCATAAGACCTCAACCCAGCATCTGTGTAGCCATCACCTGGATGATGCCATGACAGACATTCTGCGTCAGTACACTCACCACACAGTAACTAAGGTAGTGAAGGGGCAGGAGAGAATTCACCAATTAGATATAGGAGATGATTCGGAGGCCAGATATGAAATGGCCACAGTGGTTAATTTTAGCCAGGATATCGGGGTACCACCCCTAGTCTTTTGAAAGATGCCCAGGGATCTCTTATGACCTCAGAGAGCCAGGGCCTCGGTTTTACATCTCATCCAAAGGACGGCACCATTTTTACTGCACAGTGTCCCCATCACTGCACTGGGGCATTGGGATCCCCATAGACCACAGGATGGGCTAACCTGTTGGCCACACCAACACCTCTTCCAACAGCAACCCAGCAGTCCACACAGCTTACCCCCTTTCAGGATGTTCAAGGTTTTCAACCACTTTTTATCCCCTGCTACTCCCAGCCCAGCTCCATACCAGCAGTGGAAGAGCAATTGGACCCACCGCCAGTTGCAGACCTAGTGCAGTGCCCAAAAGTCACAGTCTGGTCACTGATGGCACGCTGCCCCAGTGCTTCAGTACAGACAGCAAGTTTGGTTGTCTCCCCAAAATCTCCAGCTGCCTTTATGTTGTAAGTTGTCACCATGGTACATTGGGCCCTCCTACCGTCTCCAGCTGCCAAGTGTCTATCGGATTTCATCTATCTTCCATGTGTCCTTTCTGAAGCCTGTCCACTATAGTGTTGCCCATCCATCTGTGGACGCCTCTGAACCTTCGCCTCTCATCCCGTTGGATGACAGTGAGGCCTTTACCACCTGGACCTTCTTCGATTCTCAACAGTGAGGACATATACTGTGCCAGGTGGACTGGGAGGGTTACACTACTCATGCGATGGACTGAGCAGTTCGTTCTTGTCTCTAGTGTTACCTTAAGCTGTCTGTCCTGCTCCGATCCGGTCCAGCAACATCCGGGCTACCCTTGGACTCCGCTGGTGTACAACCCCGTTTCCAAAAGGTTAGGACGCTGTGTTAGGATAACATGTTGAAACTGAGAAATTTTATAGTTTTATGACAAATATATGCTCAATTTGGATTTGATGCCAGCAACACATTTCAAAAATGAAGCTCTGATGCTGCACTACATGAGAAACACCGTGGTCGTTTCTCTCATGTCTCTAACCACCCTGGCTGGCTGTGTCATCTACTAGCTGGATGAGAGGAACCATGTGTTGGAGATGAATCCTTTTGTTCCTATATTGGCCATTGTGGTTGTTCCTGCGTTTGGTACTGTTTATATGTAGGTGTTGCTTTGTGTTCTGCTACCTGTTCTGCTGTGTTTGTTCCTGTGCTCCTACCTGCATTAGTTCTTGTTTTCTACCTACCTGCCTTTTTTCTGTCTGCCTGATCCCCTGCGTGGTTCCTTTTAAGAACATAAGAACATAAGAAATTTATGAGGGGAGGCCATTCGGCCCATCAAGCTCGTTTGGGGAGAACGTAACTAATAGCTCAGAGTTGTTCAAATCTTATCTAGCT
>JAODKC010000048.1:7349877-7368625 GCA_026777985.1 Mormyrops attenuatus | reverse complement strand
CCCACTAATTTCCACTTATGGCCACGAGTTCTAGTATTTAAACTAATATTGAAATTTAGCTCAACAGCATCCCGACCCGTTAGAATCTTATATACCTGGATCAAGTCCCCCCTTAGTCTCCTTTGCTCGAGGCTGAACAGATTCAGCTCAGCTAACCTCTCCTCGTACGACGTTCCTCTAAGACCAGGAATCATTTTGTCTCTTGTTTTTTGAGTTCAATAAAGTCCCTTGTGTTTTGTGAGCCGCACAGTAGATTGGCCTTTCGTTCTTCACCATGCCAGTCTGCATCAGAAATGTACGTACCCCACATCTCACGCCGGTAACAGGACGCACCGTGGGCTGTTCGCTGGGTAGCAACCAAAAATCCATAGACAATATTCAGAAAATCATCTTATGCCCCTTGAGTTTTAGAGTTACCGACCTGTACAATGTTCCTGGGACGTTTGCAAAAACATCCACGGAATATGTTTTGGAGGCAGAGGGCCACGTTCACAATATTGTGGCCGCAGGCTCCGTTTTCGCCCTTAGCTGTCCTGTGATCTTGCTGCCTTCTTTCTGTACAGTTACAATTTTGGATGTGATCAAGTGCACATATTTAGGTGTAAATTTTCCATCCATATAATGTTTTGTGAAGTAGTTATAAGAGCCATCATAGATCAAATACAATGAATATGGTCATGACACAAAGATTGATCCTCTTCAAGGATAAGCTTCTAATTATCTTGTCTTTCTCTTTGGTGTTAGTAAATGCTGTTGCTTAAAATTTTTGCGTGATTGTCTGAAAATTTGTCTTCACCCATACAGTGTGCCTGCTAAGTTTGGAACAAAATCAGTCTAATGATTGACTTATCACTGCTGGGGTTGTTCCACAAAGCAACATTTCTCAGCTGGGTTAACTAAATCTAGAGGTTATGATTGTCCAATAGGAATGTTCTTTACTTAAACTTATTGGACAATCAGGAACATCTCCCTGACGAATCAAGTGTCTGCGAAGGCCTTGTCTTTGTTATTGCTGTGGGGTGATTTGGCTCAATTTGATTGGTCAAGTCAAGATCCTCAACCTTACAACACATCTGCAAAGGTGGAAAAAGATCTGTACAAAACTTTTTGAGTTATTGCCTTAATGGGACTGTGTCAAAACTGCCCCTTTTTTGCTATCACTATGCGGAACCGCTTCAATTTTGGGGCCATTAGTCTCAAAATTTTACCAGTTTTAGTTACTCACCCATACAATATTAGCTGAATACAATTACATTTTGAGTTATCACCTTACATGCCAAAGCATCTGCGGTGGCGGTGGCAGACCGGTGCTAATATGTACTAAAATGCAGTCCCCAAAGTTCGGAGATCACAATAAGTGGAATATGAAGTAATTGATTAATTAAATCAGAAATCAGAAACTTTGTTGTCATTATACAAAGCTGTAACGAAAATTGTGTGCAGTCCCTTGCCGTGCAAAAATAATAGAATATTACAAGCAATAAAATAAAATAAAATAATTTAAAATAATTTTCTTATGTACAAAAATGTGAATGAGTAGAATATATAAGTGTGAAGATGGACAGGTGAGAAGTACGAGAAAGTATGAGAGTAATATGAGCCTACAGCCCTTTGGTGTAGAATTCCCTGATCTAACGTGTGCCAGCCTTGATATATTTCTCTGTCTGAGGTAGAACTTCAGTTGATGAGGGTCTCCAGGTCATCATGATGACCTACACAACATCACTCTATGTAAAAACCTGAATCAACATCCCACAGAGAAGCCAACTTCATCCACATTACCAAGTGCAGAGTGTCTTCATCATGCCCTTCTGTAACAAGCTTACCAGAACAGTTTGGTGGTGAAGGCGGGGCTTGCAGCTGAGTAACGATGGACTGATCTTCCTGCTGCAACAGCCATGAGTTACGGCCCATCGATTTTACTCCAGACATAAACACTGCGTATATATAAACAAAGCTGATGATGTAAGCTCATGATTTACAAAGTTGTTTTCATACAAGGCTTTTGTTGCTGACAGAAAACACTTTAACTGGATCTCATAGCCACTGTAAGCCAACAAAGAATGAACACATCTCAATCTTCCAGAGAGGTGATATTACTGCCAAAAAAATAACATCACAGTTCTGTAGACAACATAAAACACAGAGGTACAATACTGCTTTATTCCCTCCAAATAGCTAGGATTCCAGACATTTGGATTTATGTCACTTCACCTTGTTTCTAGGAAAGTGTTGTTGTTGTTATTTTAGCCAAGACAGGAATGTCTGAATACACAACTGAGCCCAGAAAGGTAGCAATAATTGCTGCTCCAAAACGCTACTTAAAAAAAGGTTACTAGTGAGCTCTAATAAATTCTTCATAGGGAAAACAAAACTCAATGGACCAAGAATTCACCAGGCAGTTGCTGTACTTCCCAGGAAAGCAGATATTGCTATATGGTCAATTTCATATTTTATTATGTCTGCAAACGCCAAAAGTCAGTACAAGAAGACTGTGATTAGCTTGGTCCTTTCATTTGTTTGTCAGCACTAAATACATCTTTGAGATTATTTCAATTTTTCATGCTATTCAAATAACATACACGTGCATATACACTCCCTAAGCACCCGCTGATTCTAGCAGTAGTCGGCCAATCATGTGGCAGCAGTGCGATGCATAAAAATCACGCAGATACAAGTCATGCGATTCAGGTCACGTCATGTCAAACACCAGGATGGGGAAGAATGTGATCTCAGTGATTTTTAATCACAGTGGTGCAAAAAGAGCATCCAGTTCTTACACAAGGGACTTTATTGAACTGCAGCCAGAAATGCTTTCTTGATGAAAGAGGTCAGAGAAGAATGTCCAGATTAGTTCTAGTTGATAGCAAGGCTACAGAAACTGAGATAACCACTCTGTACAACTGTGGTGGGCAAAAGGGCATATCCCAGAATGCACAGCACCACAGCACATTGAACCTTGAGGCATATGGGCTACATCAGCAGAAGACCATGTCGGGTTTCACTCCTGTCAGCCAAAAGCAGAAAGCTGAGGCTACAGTGGACACAGGCTTACCAAGACTGGACAGATGAAGACTAGAAACAGTCTGGTCTGATTTCTGCTGAGGCATACAGATGGTAGGGTCAGAATTTGGTGTCAATAGCATGAAACCACGGACCCAAACTGCATGTGTCCACATTACAGGCTGGATTTATGGTGAAGGGAATGTTTTCTTAGCACACTTTTGGCTGTTAATACCAATCAGTCTTTGCTTGAATGACACAGCATATTTACATATTGTTACTGTCCATGGCCACGATTTGCCCATCTTCTAACAGCTATTTCTAGCATGATAATGCACCAAGTCACAAAGCAAAAGGCATCTCAAGCTGGTTTCATGAACATGGCAATGAGTTTATTGTTCTTCAGTGGCCACCAGGTCACCGGATCTGAATCCAGTAGATCACCTTCGGGATGTGGTAGAACAGGAGTTTCGCATGGATGTGCGGCTGGCAAATCTGCAGAAATTACGTGATGCAATCGTTTCCAACACCTTGTGGAATTCATGCCACAAAGAATTAAGGCTGGTTTGAGAGTGAAGAAAGGCCCTTCCCAGTACAGTGTATAGTGTCCCTAATAAAGTTCTCAGTGAGTGTGTGTACATATTTTTGTCACATGTCCATCATGGGAGTCGCAAAACAACGTCAGACTAAGGCCTTCCAGCACACCTGTCTATTAGCTGATTACAAATTGATCATCAGGCTTAGCACATTGTCTATGCAGCTGGGAGATCAAACAGTCTGTATATATGTCTAGGGGGCAGTGTGTGGCTCAGTGGGCTAAGCCTGGCTTCAGCACATCTGCGGGTCCTTGAGCAAGGCCCTTAACCCCCAGCTCCCTGGGTGCTGCTATGGGTGGCTGCCCTTCACAGCCAGCTTACTCTCACCTTCAGAGAGCAAGTTGAGGGATAAGTAAAGAGAATTTCCCCATGGAGATCAATGAAGTATTTCTAAAAGAGCATATCTAGACCAAACTCGGTTATATAAGCATCTTAAAAGATAAGGGCAAAAAAGCACCTGTCTTAAGGCATTTTGGTCTTAAAACCCCCTTTAAGGTACATGTAAGAGGAAAACAAGTAAAACATGACTTTTATGATTGCTGTGTAATAAAACACAAATGAACAGATTACAATAACAAAAACATAACTTTGGCAGTAATTCACTACATAACACTACCTTTTAAACTGTAACTTTAATTGCACGGATTAAAATTAAAACAATTTAATAGAGCAAAAAACTACCATAGGCTTCCTTCACATGACGTATATTTGCTTACAGTTTAATGTATTGGTAACAGACAATATCTTTATCCGAAACCTTTCACATGAGTCACGACAAGACCACGAGATGGCGCTCGTATACAAGCCAGCCGAGACATGGGTCTAAGGTTGCCGTAGAAATGAACACGAATTATGAAAATAGGTTACATCTCTAAGTTGCAGTAGCTCGCACATCCATTGACGAATAAATTTACATTTATTTGTACAGATGAATTATAATAGATTGTAATGAATAAATAATCTATTCATAACAATAACATATGCTCCAAGATGATAAAAGTATTATGATATGTTTTTCCCAGCACACCACACGAATCACCAATTCTGGGAAAGAAGTGTTACTATAGTAATTTTATAATGATGATAATTGTTATTTTTGCTATTATTATTATTATTATTATTATTATTATTATGTTTTAAGTTTATTATTTATTTGGTTGGATCTACAGTAGAATTAGACGTATGAAAGGTGTGGACAGATATAGGCTCATTGCTTATTTAAAAGGATGATTTTGTAATATAAACAAAATGTTTCAAATTGACTGAAAAAAACTTCAGGGTAGTTGAAGAGTGGATAATTTTATCAAACACAATTCATCCATATATTATCTAGTGAAACTTCGATTTTAAAAGTTTCTGATTCATGCTCCTTGGCAGGGATCGTCAGCCTGTCCGTACAAACACAAACATGTCCATGGCTAGACTCGTCTGTGTCCGAAAAAATAAACAAGAGCAGGCTAAGCAGGCTACATTGTTAAATACCATGTCCGTGTTAAAAAGTGCATTTTGATCACAGTGTTTGTCAGAATTTCTAATGTAATTGACTCCTTTTCCTTGGCGAAAAATTTTAAAGAATATTATTTTATTATTATGTCGTTCTAATACTATTTTCGAAGACCAAATGCGTCACAGTGGCGCGACGAGGCTGTTTCATTTCGGAGGCTTCTTCAGATGTGGCCTAGAAATGCATCCTATTTTCTCAAGATTCCGTGCATGGATTAAAAAAAAAAAGAAAATGTTACGCCGGCTGCGTCCTTTCAAGGATGCAGCCCCTGAATTGGGACACGGCAGTATGCATTTCTGCAATACCCACTATGTAATGCAGAGGGCGCAGGAAACCCAGAGATGAAACGTCGAACAAACTTTGGGTATTTCCAGGGGGTTTTCAGCTGCGGTCAGCACACACCATTAATAGGATTCATGCTGTAGAGCCCTTGTATTATACCAGTACTATGCCATTATTAAGAAATCACGTAATTTTACATTCTGGTGTTAAATATTTGTAATGATATCCTTATGTCTGCTTCATAATCTTCAAACCACCTGTTGTTTTTATACTGAAGAAAAATAAAAAGAATCTCTGTGTGAGCTGTGTTCCTATGCTGCGTGTGAGACGACTTCCACATCTACCGTGACTAACTGCTTTTTCTCTCGATTGAACCATGTTCCTGATCTACCTTAACCAAAGAAGCCATATGACCTGTTCCACGGTAGCCACTCTCCTGGGTATTATTTCAGCAAGCTTTTAAAAGGTTAAAAAAAGGTTATTATTTTGAGGCCACATTGGGATCATAACAAAAAGGTAATTCACAAATAAATTCCAAAAGGGCAAAACTAATACCTGGCTTTAATTAAATCTTTCTGCAAACCACAGTGAATCGCGTAAGAGACAGTTTGATATGCCGGCGGACAATTTCATACTATACCGGCACCGGGCCTTATATTTCTGGGGGGGGGGGCACTCCCCCCCCCATTTCTACGCCTCTGACCACGGTTCTTATGAAGTGAAAGAACGTGAATAACTGCTGCTAATCGCTACATTGACGGCTAATGCCTTTTCCCGGAAGACTGAAAAGCAAACCAAGTTCAGACTTGATGTGTAAAACGATCTAACTGAATTACAAAACATTTTTTCAGAGCCATCTAGCACATAAGCTGAGGAGTTGCTAATTTTATAACTAGTTTTATTAAATGACTAATGTGTTAAATGATAATGATGATGAATATGTGAAAATGTGGGAGGGGAAAAGTGCAACAAAAAATTGTTAAAAAATGGAACTGCATGACACCAAAGGCACAGTTTTGCTGAGCTGAAGTGAAATGTGCTAATTCCCGAAATATTTGTGTAATGTCTTGCATTACTGAAAATACCAGGGTGTAAAATTGCCTCAGTAAAGAGGAGTCATTTTTCTTTTGGGATGGGCTTCAAATAGAAATGGTAGCAAATGCAACTAGGCAAAAATTTTATGATTGATGCACACATACCAAAACATATCATCATTCTCCAAAAGGTGAGAAGGTACTATAGAAGGAAAATCATCCTCTGATACAATTCTTATGCAAGGCGACCATGCTGGGCAAATGAAAATAATGGGCATAGATGAGTGTTTCCCACTCCGGTCCTCAGGGACCCAAAGACTGGCTGGCAGGGAGCTGGGAGAGAACAAAACGTGGACCGTCTGTAGGTCCCTGAGGACCGGATTGGGGAACACTGTCAAAGAGGGAGAAAAGCTATTTCTAGTCAAATGGGCTGATGGAGTTTACATACTCCGACAAGCTGGCCTATCCATTTGGGCATTTTATGTAGTTATTTGGTGCCAAAACCCTAAGGCATACATTCTATAAAGTGACACCTAAACTGAACAAATACCCTGAGGAAAAAAAACAGATTCAAGAATCATTGATAGGACTATTGCGTCTGTGGCAGATGGAATTAAAATGTGTCGAGGATATAAGTAACTATAATTTTTTATAATTTTTGCAGAGAACTGTATTATTATTTGTTCTGTGGGTTAAAAATAAAAATATAAAATTTAGAACCATGTGGGGTGTTGGGGTTCCATGAATTAACTCTATGAATGGTCATCACCTTTAAGGGAATTGATGTGCTCCTTTCAAACCTGCCGTGCAGTTTAGCGGATACTTACACACTGATGTCTTGAACCCGAAGTGGCTTAGACTGATCTTCGTTGAAAACCAGCTCAAAATCTCACATCTGACATTCAAATCTAGATATCAGGTTACACCTTGACACAAGACCCGCACATGTCTTTCATATTACTGTTCTCTTTCGCTTAAACATTTTTCTTGGGAAGCATTAAGGTTGATTTACTGTCTTTTTCTTTGCAAAAAGTTGAAGCAGTTTAATCAATGGATTTGAGTGTTGTTCTAGGTTGGACCGTCCGTTAGATTTATTAATACCGCAAAACTCAAGGCATGGCTTTTGTGAGCTTATACAATTTCAAAAGAGAAAAATGCTGAAAATATGTAACTGCTGTGTGATAGTGACCAAACCCCAATGCCCTGCCTCATTTGTATTGTAAAATACCCCTATAAGCACAGAATTCTCCATTTTCTTGCGATTGCCTTTTTCTTTGCTGCTAGAAGTATCAATATCAGTTTTTATCTTTATCATCCCACAATTCAAAAGAAATATTTCCCAGATACAATATATTACCTCTAAAAGAAATTTTGACTTTAAAAATATCTTCAATTGTTTTGTGAATTTCTTTCCAATGTGTATCAAGACCGGGGAAGTCCCAGTACATATGATGATTGGCTTCACCAGACCCACACAATCTCCACTCTAATGTCGCCCTTGGAGAGGTGTAATGAAAAACCTTATAATATCTTTCCAGCAAAATTCTCTGCAAGTAGTAGAACAGGTAATTTCCATTGTAGTTGGCATAATCTTTGCCCAGTCTTCTTCTTTGATGCATGAAATAGTGTCTGATCTAATCTTAAAAAACCCTTTATATAATGTAGAAATAATCTTATTACATGGTGTTAAACCACTTGCTAAAATAAATAATTTCAATATTTGAACCACTTTTGTTTCAATTGTTTTATCAGTGTTATTATCAAAGAAGTGTTCCATGGTGATACCTGGGAAAAAAAATCATTCTAGACCACAATTCGCCTGTAGAAGTTCAAAGCTGTGAAGAAATCCGTTATGTGTGAATGTGAGAATTTGACAGTCCCTTGTTTACCCAGGATTGAAATGTAGTGCCTGTTCTATTAGGAAAACAATCTGAATCACACACGACTGCAGCAGTCTGACTTGTCGTCCAAATGACATAATTTTAAGGTTCCCTTCCAAATATTTAAATCTATATTGATCAATGGACTGTCTTACCAAATCATTTATCATTCAGTACTCTCTGATTCTTTACATCTAGCTGTATATGCTAAGATACACCAACACTCATAGCCCTTAGTTCAGCTGTATAGTAATATTCTCTCAGACAAGGAAGTCCCAGTTCACTGTCTACTTATCAACAAAGGTTTATATGTAATTCTAGGCTTTCTTCCTTGCCATATACTGTATATCTTGATATTATTTAATCCCATTCAATACACCGCTGGGCAAGAATTTCGCCAGGAAGGGTCTGAAATAAATATAGGTGTAGAGATAAAACATTTATCCTAACTGATTCTATTCTGGAACTTAAACTTCAAAAGGCAATGAGATTCCATTGTGAAATGTCAGGTTTTAACTTTGCATTTAAGTGGAGATAATTAAGCTGTAACTGCTTTGATGTGTCTCTGGATGGACGGACTCCAACATATTTCATTGTTACTACCTCCCAGTTTAATTCATATTTTTCTCAAACTTAGGTGGATCATCATTAGGTCATCACGGCGAAGAGATTCGGCATTCCACGCTCCTACCGGGACAGACCGCCTCAGATTCGGACCCAAGTGCTGCTGTGCAGCAGGCGATGCCTCAGCACCACACCAGTACTGATCCCCAACAGGCCTCACCCCATTGGATCTCAGGCGGTTTTGTCTGTTCGGGGATGGGGCTCCCGAAGGCTTTTCCCTGTCCCATTCATGGTGCGTGCAGCCTTCCTGTGGGCGGCTGCAGCTGAGCACTACTGCCATGTGGCGCATTTCCCTGAGGGTGATCCGGCTCACTGGATCCTCATTTCTCAGGACCTGAGCAGCTGATCCAGGCCATGGGTACGCCTATGTAACACCTGGATGCGCCACAGAGATGGCCATTTCCGGAGGGTGGGACTGGATCGCGTGTGGACCTGGGGAGTTGCCAACCGGGATCCTGAGGTATTTCAATCGGTGGGGGTGGCTATGCGCTGCACCAGTACATGCTCCCCAACTTGACCTGATGATAATTAACCTTCCTATGCTGTTAGGGTCGGCACCGACCCATTTGTAAGTTTTAAATGCATAAAATCAGCACATAAATTTGTTTACTGCATCAAGGCTTTTTGACTTTGTCAGGAACCTCTATTTAAACAAAAAAATAATTCACTAAATTATAAATGCTCTGGTCAAGATTATAACAGCTCTGGTGTTGGGGTCGGAAATTTTTGCATAAAAGCACCACTTAAATTTGTGTACTGTATCAGGAACCTCTATTTGAACAAAAATAATGATTAAATAAAATATTTCACTAGGCAAGGCATGCACAGACATGTAAGGCAAGATAAGACCAATTCAGTTTATTTATTTAATTCACTTGAGGCTTATTTTACCATTATTTTTTATTGAAAACGAGACGTATGCTGTCAAAAGAAAGGTCCAGAAAGCCACACCAAAAATATTAAAACCAATATTTGGTTTTAATAAGCCTAACAAGGTAAGCAAGAGGTAATAAACAAATTGGATGATAAATAATTGTTTTGAGGGTATTTTATGGCTGATTTAAGACACGGGTCGGCACCGACCTGTCTAACATAAGAGATAGGTACAGAAAGCTAACAGAATCCGAAGGGTAAAAACTTGAGTTTTCAGAATATTCATTTATAACCCAACAAAGCTTCATATTCCTCTAATAAATACAACAACTTTGGAAGCAATTATGTAGGATGGGTTTGGTATACAAGAACACCATCAGCCAATAAGGCTAGTTTACATTCTCTCAATACTACATCTATTCCCTTATATCACTATTTTGCCTGATCCATTGACTTAGTGGCTCAATAAATAAAGCAAACATGAAAGGGGAGATTAGGCATCCGCAGCCTTTTACAAAAGAAAGGTCTGATAAATCATCATTAATTATAATCGTAGCAGATGGTCTATTTTAGAAAGCTTGGAATATCTGTATAATAGACTTGAAAGCCAAATATTGATAAAATCTTGTACAGATAGCAACACCTCACAGAATCGAAGGCTGTTTTGCATCAGGAGCTGGAAACACTGCCTGTATCCCATGCTGTGGATTGTGGTTAATAATATGCAAAGTCTTTCTAATATAATATTGTGTTTGTTTTTGCTGAACTAAAGTGGTTTGATCTAAGTGAATAAGCTGAGGAGAATCTTTTCAATTCTCAGAGCCAGAATTGAAGTAAATAGTTTGTAATCTACATTTAGCATGATGATGGGTCTGTGGTTTCAACACTGGGTTGTAACCTTCCCTCTTTTATAACTGAAATTATAGCTCCGCTCCGTGAGGGTGGAATTTACCTTTTCTGTAACACCCAGATGAAGGTGTAATATGAAACTGGGGCCAACACACTGACTCGTACCACTCCACAGTAAACCCATCTGTGCCTGGAGATCTGTTTGCTTTCAATTAGCAAATTGCTAGCTGGAGTTCTTCCATTTGTATGTTAGCTACCAGTTTTTCATTTTGTTCATCAGTAACATTTGTTAAATCCAGTGAGGTAAGGAATGAATCGATTTGAAGATCAGTGTTAATTTGTGGTTGATGATAATTTTAGAAATTTTGTTGGATTTTTAGAGTCTAGATTCAACCTATATTCCACATGAAACCTCGCCACATGAAGTCTGAAAATAATTTCAGTCTTTAATCAATCCTTAGTCTGTGTACCATTCAAGAAGTTTGAATTTAACCTTGAAACGCTGGTACATACTTACCCCAAAAGAATTAAGGCTGTTATTGCAGCAACAGGGTTCTCAATAAAATATTCATCTGTAGGGGTTGAATACTTATGTAATCATTAAAGTCTGAGTTTTTCTTCTTCAGGTAAATATTGGATAATAGTTTATTTTAACTTGGGAAATGTATTGTTACAGCATATGAATTCACAGTAAAAATACTGAATGGACAAGTATGTGTACAATCCTTTGTCATGCAGAAAATAATGACTTTCCAGTGGGTTGAATACTTTTGCAAGCCACCGTATCTCATTATTTCGAAGGACTTTTAACATTTAGTTGATCAGGAGTGTCTTCTCTATGCTGCCATCATGGCGGTGGAACTAGAAGTCCCAATGTACTGAATCTTGAAACATGTTAGGAATCTCAAGTTAGAAACACAATCACATAATGATTAGTGATTTTGGTGTCAGCACCATAAATCATCCCAAACCTCAGAAAAAAAATGTTTATTTAGGAATTAAAATCCTCTCTGAATAATACCATGGAGTAATTTTCCCTCTCTTCATGCCAGTTTAATGAAGGACCCCTCCATGATTCATGGTTCAGGGGTTTGTGTGCTTCTGTGATCCTAAGGACTGTGGACTTTGTAGGACTGTGTAGGATCTCCTATGGCAATTTGGTCCTCTGTGAGCAGCTAGACAACATGTGATTCAGAACATCCCCATGACAGAAAAACACAGACCACCTTGCTCAGATTGCAGAGACCGGGGCCCTGCCCTGGAGCCAGAAATGGGGGGTGGGGGGGAGGCTTGTGGGTGAGTGCCAGGCATCTACCCATGGGTTCTGGCCAGGCATAGCCCAAAAGAGTTACACGGGTTTGTCCTCCTGTGGGCCCCTGCGGCCCCATGGTCAGTGGCCAAATCTGGTTTTAGGCCCATGAAATGTAACCTCTCTGGTGGGAAAGGAACCTGGGCCGCTGCGGGAAGTAGAGACAGGGGCACTGCTAGAGATTTAGGGCCCCATGAAGGCATATCATATTGGGCCCCCCAATCCAGACCAAACCAGTTATTTTCCTAATTTTCTAGGGCCCCTGTCACTCAGGGGCCATTGGAATCATCCTAACTTCTCCCTGCCTTACAGCACCCCTGGGTAGAGAAATACCAATATAGTCAGGCTCACCTCAACAAACGGCTTGGGCTCTGGAACCAAACTGCTGGAGAGGGGCTGGACTCCACTCTGGAGTTTCCCTGGGTGAGAGGCGCCGGGCAGGTGTGGGTCTACTTGTAGCCCCTCAGTTCAGCAGTAGTATGTTGTACTTCACCTAAGTGAACGAGAGGGTCACCTCCCTTCGACTTTGAGTCAGGGGATGTCCCCTCTGGGGACATTATTCTACTGCGGGACTTTAAGACTCACATAGGTAATGATATCGAAACCTGGAGGGTTGTGATTGAGAGGAACGCTTGCCCAGTCTAAACCTGAGCAATAATTTGTTATTGGACTTTTGTGCTAATCAGTTTGTCCATAACAAACACTATGTTTGAGCATAAGGGTGCACCTGGCACCAGGATACCCCAGACCATAGATCAATGATTGATTTTGCAATCGTATCATCTGATCTTCAAGGTCAAGACAGAAGCTGAGCTGTCAGCTGAGCACCACCTGGTGGTGATTTGGAACAGGTGCCAGGGAAAAATGCCATATAGACCTGACAGACCCAAATGCTTAGTGAAGGTGTGCTGGGTGCATCTAGTGGAGGCTGCTGTTCAGGAGATCTTTAACTTGTAACTTTGACAGAATTTCTCTCAAATTCCAAGGAAGTCAGGGGACATTGAGCCTGAATGGGCCACGTTCTGGGACTCCATTGTTAAGGCGGCTGAGCAGAGCTGTGGCCGTAAAGTTGCTGGTGCCTGTTGTGGCGGCAACCTCAAAACCTGGTGGTGGACAACAGTGGTAAAGGGAGCTGTCAGGCTGAAGGAGGAGGCCTTCCAATCTTGATTAGCTTGTGGGACTCTGGAGACAGTGGGCCAAGTGGAGTGCGGCTTTGGCAGTTTCAGAAGTAAAGCCTGGAGTGCGGGAGGAGTTTGGTGAGGCCATGGAAAATGACTTTCAGTCGGCCTTGAAGAGA
Organism: Mormyrops attenuatus; assembly: GCA_026777985.1. Taxonomy (NCBI): domain Eukaryota; kingdom Metazoa; phylum Chordata; class Actinopteri; order Osteoglossiformes; family Mormyridae; genus Mormyrops; species Mormyrops attenuatus. The sequence continues at coordinate 7,355,374 of JAODKC010000048.1, read as the reverse complement.
TTCTGGTAAACTGTCAGGCAACTCAGGAGGGGGAAGCAGGGCTTTGCCCATGCTGTTTACAGCAGAGATGGACGGAGGATGGAGCACTTTGAGGACCTCCTGAATCCCGCTGACATGACTCCCTTGGAGGAAGCAGAGTTGGAAGGGGACTCCCCTATCACTAGGGCTGGGGCACTAAGGTTCTGGGGCACTAAGGTTCTCCACTACGTGGAGAATGCGTACAGTGCCTCTGGATTAGCTGTATTTCTAGGCACAGTCAAGGGGAGGAGGTCCAATTCAGTGACCTCAGTATGGTACGTGTGCTTTTGCAGACGACGTGGTCCTGTATAGACTGCTGACCCGCGACCTCAAGCTGGATGCTTAGCAATCACTTATCTGTCTATTTCATTCATTAGGTGCCAGCAGATGTTACCTGTACACCACTTTAGTTGATTCCAAATCTCTTTTGGAAAAGCTTTCAGAGAAACACTAGTAAATCTGCTGCTATACCCACTAGCGGGGTGACATAGGCTGATTCCACTTGCGTATGGCGTGTACCATCCGAGACAAATGATACTCCTTGGCGATTATTTGCATATACAATCATGTTGGAATACCATAATGAATCTGCCTCAGCCATTTGTAGGTTAAAACCTGAAATGTGTTACACTGTTTTTGGCAAATTAAATAAACACAAAAAGAAACTGATTACAAATCTAGATTCTGATTTTCAATGCATAGATGTCAAGGTCTCTGCACTACTCTTCCATGCTGTATTTGCACAATGCACCTTCACCCGTCAACAACCCCCTCCCCAATGCTATCCCTGCCATCAAATCTTGATTAATGACTTATTTTAAACTGAGAGGACCGCTGATCAAACTGTTACACATTTTCCAGCCAAACAAAGCACTTTTTCAATCAGATATTATTTACTGACCTGTAAGTGCTGCCAGGAGACTATAGAATAGCCAGGATTAGGCCACCACAAAACTATGGATCTGAATCACTTTTAAATTCAAGTGAGACAAATGTAATATACAGAAGGGCTTTTAAAATGTTTTGTGGTTTATTTTTTGCATCTGCAGCTGTTTCAACTACAAATGGGAGCTTGGTTTTGTTTTTAAAAAGGAAAAGGATTTGTTTTAGAGATCTGTTAATACTAAGATGTATATTAAAGATGAAATATGGTCAGAAATTTGAGGTTCATTTTCAGTTCAGGGAGGCACTTACTGACTCTTACATGGGAACTCAATAAGCTCAGTAAGACCTAATGATTTTTAATGTAACCTGAAGTTAAATGATTCGTTTAGCTTTGGGAGAACTCTTTCCAGCTATGAAATGGTAAAAGTTTGGACACCGGTGCCTCGCTTCTCATTTTTGAAGGCATCAGTCACAAAGTTCTCGTTCAAGTGTGGAATCGCCTCACGTTCACCTGTCTCCTCCAGCCAAAGTCAACATTTCCAGCCTTCAGTGAGGACTAGCAGAAACACACAGACCTGCAGAGGGCGCCAGGCATCCCAGAGGGTCACTGAATGCAAATATATAGGTGCAATATCTAGGTGGAGTGCAGTAAGCAACAACCAACAGTCAGCATTATTGGAGACTTTGGAAAACTTAAACTGGTCTCAAACAGAGTGACCAACTGTGCATAAATGTCACTCAAGGCACCAGATGGAGAATCTGACTGGGCAAACCTGACAGAAATACTGTCATTCTTCTTCAGTATCATTCTGAGGGCTGTGTAGTTACTGTGAGTTGATTTGGCTTCAAGGGAACACAGCAGTATGATCTGTCCCTCTTTCTATGACGCTTCTCGAGGATTCAAGCATTAGATTACAGTTGTTCTGATGCCACTTTGATTAATCACAGAACACAAATCTTATTCTGGATATAAAATGAAATATATCTGATGTTTTCAACTGAGAGCAGAAACATTTAGATGAAGGACACATGGAAACGGGGGCATCAGGTGGCCAATGAGAGCCACGACGGCGTGTTTCTCAAACAGAGCCATAGCCTGGCGACAGGCACTACCCCAATGCCTTTCTTAGACTGGGAGGACTGAACGCCCCCCTTTTGACTACGTACTGGGCATGTGTTGCCCAATAGGGGTGTCCATCAGCACTATTCCTAAAGTGACGTTCTCATCCAGTGGCAGGTCGTGCATTTGGCCCAGTTGTCATTCACTGCCATTCACATGTGGCACCGGCGGACCAAAACTGCTTTGATCATGATTATAAATGGCATCAGAAACCTTCCACAGGCCTTCTACATTACCTTATATTGTTTTTAAGCTTGATTTCATTTCCTCTACAAATGCCTTGTGGCTTGCAGCTGTATCTAAGGTTTCCTCCCTGAAAAATCAGCCGTCATATTTACCGTCAGACTCTATTCACTCACTTATATCTATGATCTTCCATGTCCAATCCACAGACCTTGGGATTTGTATATGGGCCTTTGGCTCAGCTGGGGCTTGAAGTCAAAAAGCACTGTGAAGGGTCTCTCTTTTACGAAGAGCGTTCAGCCACTGCACTCTCCAGTTAGCAAAGATGCATTTTTATTTCTAACCAAGGCCATTTCACTGACTTCTTTAGCTTCTCTTCCCATTTATTTTTCCTATTAAGTTTCAGCAACAGGTAACCAAATGGATGGGGGGTACGGACTCGCTTCCGGATTCATACCCAAGTGCAGCTCTACTGTTGACCCCCTGAGCAATTTTTGCACTTGAATTCAGGCTCTAATGGAACATCCAGTTTGATAAAAAGGCATTAAGTATAATTTTTTGGGGGGGGAGAATTAAGAATCATCAGCTAATTAGAAAGATATTAACATGAAACCTACGATGAGCCCGAGGTTAAATATGCCTTTTGGAGGGATTTTCGCAAATGACAAAACAATGAAAAAATCCTCACACAATGGCTTTTTAAGTCAAAATAAGGATTATTATTTACAACAAGTATTTATGTTAATTAAGATGCATTGCTTTAACAAATGTTTATGAGACTTTCAAATTTTAATTCATTGCGCAGCGCTGACAATTAACATGAGCCCTCAAACCGCGTCGTTCTAGAAATACACAATTACATTTCTACGTTGACTGGGAGACAGTCCAGGTCGTGAGCAGGAGTGCCGACATCAGCAGGGCGCTAATTAGGCCGCAATGCCAGGACCCGAGCCAGACCGACACCCTTAGCTCAGACCCCAGTCTTTTATTGCTGTGTTTTCAGGCAAGTGTTTCCTTTAATTTAAAGGCCGTATGAACACTGGCAGCTGGTAACCTGGTGCGTCTGTAGGTGGGACGCAGAACAGCACCCCAGCCCAGGGTGTTCAACCAGATAAGGGCCACCTTGAGCTCAACACTGACCAAAAGACATCAGAGCCGGTCTTTCCTTTACATCCTTGCTGTAGTCTGTTGAGCCTAGCCTTCTCAGAGTCCTAACATGACACCTGAGTCTGCAACACATAGAGGTGCAGACATATGTTGTCTTGTGTCTCTGTCAAATTTCTCCATTGCATTACTTCCATTTGCACAGACAACCGTATTTATCACACACCTTGCATTTAATCCTCTCCATTGTATATTTTGTGTCTTACATTTATTATCAGTCTGTGCTATGCCCTAATTTAAGTTGTCTGTTATGGTTATAGTGTCAGCACCGGCCTGGGTCATGTGGCAATAAAGAGTCTGATTCTCTGTGCGGCATTTTGTCATTGAGCACGTTGCACTAAGACAGGACCTTTCTGACAGAGTAGCACCGGCAGGCCTCAGTATGGGGCTGCCGGAGCCATCAGAGATATGTTCTTCAGCAAGTGGATTTCCAGACTCGCCTTTCCTTGAAGGACACAGAGGATGCGGTCTCTGGCAAAGGAGATTAAACTGGATAATGAGGCTACTTAACCACAGAGCTGCAATGGAAACCTCCTGCAGTTTTCTCCTTATGGTAGTAGGTCATTAATTTGCAGTCTGTATTAGATTATGACGTTTATAAAAAACACTGCTGCTCAAACAAGCTTGCTGTGCAATAATGGATCACAATCACGCAAAATGGAAAGCCAGGTGTGTGTGTGTGTGTGTATATATATATATATATATATATATATGTATGTATATAAAATAAGACCTCCGGTGCTGCCGTCTGTGCTCCGTTACGTGCGAGACGGCTTCTTAGGGAGACCGATGACCATGAAGATAAAATTGGCCCCAGCTGTTTAGCAGATAGTACAGCCCGCTACGTGTCCGGAGCACTGAACACAAACAGCACCACATCATGCTGGGGCCTCTGGCCTGGGCACTTTGCTCACTCCTCACACCTGGACGACTCCATCCTCTGCTGTCCTCCCCAGGTGTCAGGATGGTGTCTGGGGTTGGCACCATCTGAGCTACCAAGGAGTACCGAGTACCAAGGAGGCGTGACGTCAGAGATGTGGCTTACGATCGGCGACATCGTGGGAGAAGCCTACGGTCTGCTAATTCGCACAGACCTGTCCTGAGAACTATCTCATTGAGGGACTTTGGACTGGACATTTTACCTCAGTTTGCACCTTGCTATAATTAAAGTAAGCCATTCTGTTTTGTATAACGTGAGCATGCCTGGTGGTGGGGTGGGGAATGGGGTAGCCAGTCAGCCTTTTTTCCCTCCCTATTTGGGAGTTTTTGGTTCCTTTCTTTCTTTCTCTCTTTCATTCTTAAAAAATGAACTCCACTCACCTTTCTCCAGTGCCTTGGGGTGACTAAAATTCCCATATTGCACTGCTTTTCGACTGCATTGTCTTATCTTTTACCGCACTGCGGTTCTGCCCCTTATTTGGGCCCATTGTACCCCATACACCTGTCCCCTACCTTGCCACTGTCCTCAGAACACGACAGTGAAACCTGAAACTTGCATTTGGCCATTATATTCAAAACACGGTTTGACAGATGAATCTATGAGAGGTCTCCAGCAGAGAGTGAAATCGTCTTCCCTTTAAGTATTATCTAGAATTTTTGGTAGGGATGACGGGAGCCAATTGAGGATGGGCTGGACACGTTTGGGATGCTGCCGCCCTACTGGTCAGAGTGTGGGAGTGAAGCATGGCCCAAGGGGAGGGTGTTTAGATGCTGCTGCAGATACATGCATCGGGCAACTTAGTCTGATATTCAGCAAGACACAATACAGAGTTTCAGAGACCCAGAGTTCCACATAACCTGGTCACCATGTAGTAAGCCTTAGGCACTGGCAGAATATTCTGTGTAGCATTCATTAGCTTGCGGACAATTTTAAAGAAGCCTCACATTTTTACATACATTCCCTGTTTGCCAGTGGACCACCAGCTGCCTTATTTACTTCCCAGACTTTCAAAGGATGAAAAGAGGCTGCAGCATCTCAAATATTATCTAAATATACACCAGGGAGCCAAACCCTCAGAAATGCTGACCTCACTAGACTTGTCTTGCCACCAAGCTGGGGGGGGGGGGGGGGGCAGGGGGGGGGGTGGGGGACAGTTGCTGGGGGGTTGGCCCCCGGGTGGCGGGATG
>JAODKC010000048.1:7306744-7349777 GCA_026777985.1 Mormyrops attenuatus | reverse complement strand
CCCCCCCCCCCCCCCCCCCCCCCCCCCCCCCCCCCCCCCCCCCCCCCCCCCCCCCCCCCCCCCCCCGGGGCCGCCCCCCCCCCCCCCACACGAGGGGGTGATGATCATTTGCTTCTGGTTTGGCCCCCTAGTTGCTGTATGCAGACGAGGGGCTGCATTTGTGGTCAGACGAGCTCCCGGGACTAATCAGTACCGGTGTCTATTGGAATGGTTTCAACACGCACCCCCCCCCCACCCATCAGTGCACCCCAGCCTGTTTTTAACTTCCCCTTTTTAACAGGCTGCCAGAGGAGGTTTAAAAAACAGAGGGAGCAGCTACCGTTTCATTATCTTGCCGTTCCCTTCAGTTTCTGGTACGTTCTAAGAGGGCCCAGCACACGACGGGCCAAGAGCCCTGACAGTGCCGACCGGCTCAGCTGCCGTCTGTCCCTGCGAGCATTTCTACGGCCAAAAAACGACCCAGATTTCTCGACTGGACCTACAGTTATTTTCACCTTGGGTGTTGCCGTGTTCACAGGTGAAAGTCACATTACTTATAGAACCCATTCTCCAGAGCTCTCTGCTACAGAAAGTGTCAGAAAAGAGGATCAAATGCACCATACAGAATTAAAAAGACTGCAGTTTGACTGGGAGAAGCAGGTTGATATGTTCATAAAGCAGGACGTGCTGTATCATATCCTGTAAAGATCAATTTTGGCTTCAGGACTCACAAAACTTGGCACCAACAAGGAGTCTGAAAGGAAACAATAAATCTGAAATCTCCAGATGAAATTCCCTAGCCTCTCTCCTTAGCGTAGCTCCATTTCAAAAGGTCTCTGCATCTGTGCTAATTGAAGGATAATAGTAACCAGACAAGAACACAGCCTCAATTTACACATTAGCCTCATTGTCCGTCAATTTGCACCATCCAGTAAAACGTCACCCCTGTATACTGCCTTTTATTATGAACCGAATGGAAAAAACAGGAAAACTTTTTCATAAAAAGAACTTTAATCATGTGCATGGCAGTAAAATCCTTGCCCAAGAACAAGGTGAGCAAATTAGCCCATTAACAGGGAATAAAATGTTTAATATGAGCAATTCCGTCACCATCTGAATTAAGCTGGAATGTGAAAGGTCATCCAGTGTGGGAAAAGGGGGGGGCGGGGTGTTTACATCTGTATCACCCACTAATTTCTTCAATTCTTCCAATCACTGCCTTGGACCTCAAGCTGACAGTCAGCACCTGTCCAACCTCGGGGCCTTCATCAGGTTCATTCTTCTTTAAATTGAACAGGTTCATTTGACCGCACATCCAGGTACAGGCTGTTGACAGGCTCCATAAAGGAGACAATTATGGGCATTCTTGAAGGGACAGAGAGCACCTGCTCTAACCTTCTGAATGTGGCACATGGAGAAAGACAGCTGTCAAGGCTGGGGGAGAACGTGCTCCAGGGGAGCCCCCTGGTCACTGGAAGACCACACACACACACGTGTTTGTGTGTGTGTGTGTGTGTGAGAGAGAGAGAGAGAGGGGCAGTCTCAGTGTATATTTGTCAGGTAAGAGATTTGGCAGATTAGTAGCATCTTAAACGATAGAGTGTAAAATTCTTAAATTATTCACCCATTACTTAGTAGTAGCTCTAATTTAGCAAATCTTGTTAACATTGTACCTGTTAGTTACTCTACATATATGCTTGATTAAGCCCCAACTTCAGGAGTAAACATCTGCTCCCCTCAAGGAGGACTGGAACCTGTAACCTTTTTTCCAAGTTTCACGGTGAAGATCCAGAAGGGCATATAACACCCACACTGGAAATAGTGGCTTTGCGACCTGGTCGGAACGGACGCTTGTTGAATGGACAGCAGTCAACACTAAGAAACCGGCTCAGCTAAGATTTCTGGGACCTTCAAAACTCTCAGCCAGATCACATGGAAGGCTTCTGTTTGCTCTCCAAACACTGCCACCATGAAGATGCTGGGGCCAGGTCACGAACATGCACCGGGCTCATTTTGACATTAAATTACAGCTATTTATTCTGATGAAGTGCAATGAATTATAGCCTCTAAATGACTAAATATGCAATAATAGGCTGCTGATATATTATTTCCAACCTCCGGTTCATCTTTAAGACGCACGCAGGTAATCCAAGTTAATTTCATTTGGGTCCTTTGCCACATTAAGGGTAATGATAAGGGGACAACCTTTAACAGATCCATGCATCAGAGTGTTTTGTAGTTTGGCATAAACAATAATCAGGTTTGCCTCTTAAGCCTAGTCCTCACTTGGCATTTACGTCTGAGGAAAGGCAAGCCTCCTGTGCATCTGCTTTAATACAGATATAAAACCCTATCAAGCCTGGAAAATGGCTGAAACAGATTATACATATTAAATCCATTCTTCCCCAGTCACTGGGAGTAAATGCTTGCAGAATTCTTAATTGAAAGAGGGTTTCTGTCTCACACGACATGGCGTGGCTAGGCACGACATCATACCCCAAGAAGATACACGTCTTCTAACCACCTATCCAGGTCAGGGTCACACAGCCAATCCCAGACAACATATGGGCACAAGGCTGGGATCCACCCTGCAGGGGATGCCAGTCCATTGCAGGGATCCACCCTGCGATGTCCCTCAATGTCAGAATAACAGGTTTTTATTACATTGTGGGGAACACTTGGTCCCCACAATGTAATATAAACATAATACACACACACACACACACACACACAGAGTGCAACTTAAAAATGTTAATTAGCTTAGCTATGCCAAGCAGCACAGTGGCACGGGGGTTAGCACTGTCGCCTCACTCCTCTGGGACCTGGGTTTGAGTGGTTCCATGTGTGTGAGGTCCACGTGTTGTTGTGAGGTTTCCTCCAGGAACTCTGGTCCCCCCCTCCCAATCCAAAAAAAAAAAAAAACATGCTGAGGATAATTACAAAAGTTATCAAACTGCCCATAGGTATGAATGGTGTGTGACTGCAGTGGGCTGGTGCGTCATCCTGGGTTGTTCCCTACCTTCTACCGAAGCTCCTGGGATAGGCTCCGGAGGCCAGCTACAGAGTGGAATATGCCAGCTCCACACACAGAAGAGGGCAGGCAGGATTCGAACCCGCAACCCAGGGGGTGTGAGACACCAAATTACATAGGAAAGACATTACTATTTGTGAATGAACAATTCAATATTTTTCTGTTCTGATATTAAACAAGATACACTGCCTATATGCGAGCTAAGGAAGGTTTCATTTTTGCTGCTTTGTCCAGTTTATTTGTTTTAACACTGGTGGCAAAAAAAGACCAAAAACATACAACCATGATATTTATAAATGGCTTTATTATACAATAGAATCCTGAAAAATTAACACAGGTCTACAAACGAAAGCGTACAAGGTGTTACGACAGTTGGTTTGAAAGTTACCAAGATAAACACACCGTTACATATAACACCTACTGTAAATAAATGGTTATGAGCTTTGTAACACTTTACAGTTTCCAACTAAACTACACACTGCATAGCGTTAAAAAGCCAGAAAAAGACACACTTGCACACACTTCCTTACGCGTTTAGTTTTTAATACAGTCTTCCTATTTAAATAGCAAAATGCATTATGGAATTATTATAGTCTGGCATATTACCGTTTGAAGGATTACTGTGTGCACTTTAAATGTATGTGGTCTGTTTATATACACAGACATGTCAGGCTTACAAACAGAATACACATCTTAAGCGTCTAATAGGAAGATGGACATTTTATTAAACGGCTGCCCAGCTAATTATCACTTCGAAGGTAAACATATGGGAATTTCATTCGCAGGTGATTAGTGGGTCTTTTTAAGAGAACGCCTCTTGGTTCGCCGATTTTCTCCCTAGTACCGTATTCTACAAAAGTACATATCCGTCAACTATTAACAAACACATCTGATTCGTGTATCTGATCATCGCGTATTTGCATATAAAGGTAATGACCAGTGGAGCAAAAGATTATAACTAAGTCAACGTAAAGTGAAGTAGAAATCAAAATGACAATTACTGCAACAGCGCTGTTTCTGCTCCAAATACGCAAAACTAAGCAGTTGTCACCGGGGTATAGGGAATATTAGCAGTAACATTTCCGGTGCTGATTATTGATCCGAAATTTAATCCTGCTGCGTGCCGCAACATCCATTTCGAGCAGAAAAACTAATTCAGGAACGTGTTCCTCTGACATTTCTTCCTGATAATATAATTCACCATTGGAGAAATTGGTGAGGGTCATCACGCTGTGAACTTAACATTTTCTTTCTTTTTCGTTGCTTGAGAAATTGCAAAAGAAATTTGCAAAAGAAATTGCAAAAGATAAAAAAATTATGTAAAAGTGGCATTTCAAAATGAATGATCCCTTTTATTTCTATCATAGCAAAATCCATCGGGAAGAGTTGAAAAGAAATAAAAATACAGACAATATATTTTTAATTAGAAGTTCGAAACGGGTCGCCGGTAATCTTAATCAGCATCGTTTTAGACACTGACAATAATAAATAAAAATGTATTATAGGTAATCGGTAATAGTTTTTGGAGTCATAAATGCCATTTCGCAGATAAATGTTAGAACTGGTGATTACCAAATTTATATTATGATATTGCTTTTTTATTACTGTGTTGTCCAGCATTGTCTATCCAAATTATGCAGCATCGGCATGCTTTGTGGTTAAATGAAACGCTACACATATACCCCAATGCAGGGGCGTCAGAGGCATTTTGAATGTGGGGGGGACACACTGGCGGTGAACTGATATTTTATGTTAAATGTTGGGGGGGTCCAAGCGAATAATTATGAAATGTGAGGGGGACACGTCCCCCTCAGATTTAATGGCGGCGACGCCCATATCCCAGTGGCGGCCCATTTGGTCGTCACAGTTCACAGTACAGTAAACGCATGGAATAAGGACATCAACAAACGCAACGCATAATTATTACAATGGCCTCAATCACTTGATGCCATCTAATTAACATTTTATAGGCTAGTTCATGATATAATACTGGACAAGGCTTACTTTGCAGTGGAGGAATTATATTTCATGTCCCGGAGCGAAATTTGGCATGCCTGGATTTAGATATGATGTTTAGTGTCTTTTTTTTAACCATATGTTCAGATTTGTGATCATTTTATCTCAACGGGCAAAAAACATCACGGACGAAAATTATGTCCAACAGATGCTACACGATTTCATTTAGGCAGCCTAAATCATATTCGAATCAAACATATACAAATTGACTTGAATTCATAACTTTGTAGTCAGTCAGTTTAGTCTGAAATTATTTCAATGACGAAAGAAAGATCACGTATTTATGTGCGCCGTCATTCGAGTTTTTTGTTAAGACCCATCTGAAATTTTTCACTTCCAAAAAAAGCAATTTCCAAAAAGAGTAACATACTGAAACATACCATCTGAGGAGGAAACCTCTCTCTGTTAAAAGAAAACAACAAATCTGAAGCTGGTACTAAATGCATTTTCTCTTTATTTTACACTATTTATTTGAACCACAATCATGTAACATTTAGCTACGTTCATGTGCTAAAAAGTCAGGTCTCTGTTATATATAATATAATCATATATATTTTTGGTTTCCACAAATAGGAGCATAAAGAGGCGCTGGAAAATACCATAATTTACATGGGTAATGGTAAGTTCCCCCCTCAAGCATTTACATTTGAAATTTCCCTCTTTACATATGAAAAATTATAAATTAGTTTAATATGCCTGTTAATTTTATGGTGCAGGAAAGACACTTATGCGCTGATCACAACCTTTCAGCCTTGATTTCGTGCTCAACAAGTGTCCCATCTGAAAGATCCCTCTACACACTAGAGCCGTCCGGACCGCCGTTTAGCTGCGCGATGGTCAGGGTGTCAGTGAATTGACTCCCAGAGGACACTGACCTTTGTGAGGCATGTCTGAATTTCCACCCGAACCCAGAAAGGCTCTTCTGCCGTCCCCTCACGTACTCTTTATAATTTTTCGTCAGCAGCGTATACAGAAAAGGGTTGATGCAGCTGTTGCAATACGCCAGGCATGTCACCACGAAGTTGACGTATACCATAGTCCGATGTGACAGGTCCCCATGGCCAAAGTAGTATATGCTCAGTAGCTGCCACAACCAAAAAGGTAAAAAACAAGCCCAGTAGGCCAGTACGATACTAAAAATCATGTAAAACACTTTCTGCTTGGGACACCGATTTGCAGCTTTTGTCGCATGAGCTGTGGATTGTGATAACCAGTATGTCTTGGCCAGCCTGAGGTATAGATAACCGATGATGAAACCGGGAGCTAAGATGCAAGTGTTAAACAGCACAGTCAGATATATCTTATAAGCTTTGATCTGCCACGTCGGGTGGCACATGCGTTTAACGACTCCGTTTCGGACGTTACTTTTCAGATCGATCATTATCATTGTGGGAAGCGCCAGCAAGAAGGAAGCCAGCCAAACCGCACAGGTCACTGTTCTCCTGTACTTTCTGGATCTCCCTAAGGTGTCCAGAGGGTTCACCACCGCTAAGTACCGCTCCGTACTCATGATGGTAAGGATGAAGATACTGGCGTGCATGGTGAGGAAGTCCAAGCTAAAGATGATCCGACACCCGATGTCTCCAAAATACCAGTCTTTCGCAAAATAGGTGCACACGACAAACGGGATAGTTGACAAGTACAGCAAGTCAGCCAGCGCCAAATTGCCGATGTAGAGGTACATGGAACCGGTCATCCTTAGCGAAACGTTCATAACCACAAGGGTATAAATGTTACCGGCCAGGCCGATCACGCACATCACGATCAGGACCGTCCCAAGCAGCGATGTGACCAGCATCTCGTCGAAGGAGTCGTGAGGTTCCCCATAAGGCATCGGCGCCGACGAGTTGGCGGAGATGGACATAGTGGCATTAGGCGGACTCCAAGGAAGTGCTCCTATACCTTCAACGGCACCCATTTCTGCAGGTTGGATTATGATTTAGGGAGAAGATCCTTAGGTCCCGATTCATAAGACATCTGACGGTTTCCTTAAAGTCACAAACAAACCCCACCGTGGGTGCATTCCTTAGCGCAGCGCAACTCTCTCATACGCAGTTTCAAGTGCTTTTAAAACTGCTGGCGGAGCACCGACAGGGAAAAAAGTTGAAAAACAATTACTGAAAATTCAATGAGAATTATATTGGATAAAGAATAAAAATAGGGGACGAAAGTGTTGGAAGAAATGTAAAACCTTGCATCCAAATTAAAATCCGCTGTCAGAAATGTTATATCCGCACATGATCACGTTCTCAGCTCATCACTCACAGAATTAGGTTTCGAGACGCGCTTCGTACAAACGCAGCTCCGACTTTGACTAAGGGCTGGTTTCTTTGCGCTCCCTGCACCTGGACCGAAAAAAACAACCGCAACCTCCCTGCCCAGTAGGTATCCCAAGGGTGGGATGAAACTGAATAATATATGACGAACCTCTTGTTGTCAAACAAGGAAAAAAAGGCAGAGCCATACCGACCACCTGAAATATTTTTCGCCAGATCGTTATAGTAACGTTAAAATTATTTGCTGCTCTCTTAGCGCATGACGATAACACTGCATTTTAAGTCGATGACTGTATAGGACACAATTACCCAATACTGATAAATCTGAGAATATTACCGAAGCGTAACGCGGTAAGCAAAGTCCAGTGGACCCTATTGTAAATAATCATATTGAGTATTAACGATATAGGCCTACGTGTCGTGCTAATTGTTGGCTCCTACGCAGTCGTATTAAAGATTTTCTGTACGAAAGATCTTTGACATTAAGTGTTGGTGTTTAAAGATAGTAACACAATAGGTTGCTCTATACAGCTTTAACTCTGAATAGAAAATGGTGCTGTATATTTCATGCTGTAAAGACGTCTACAAAAATGCTATTATGCTGTTTGAAGGAAAAAACTGCATTAAAATATTACACATGAGTAGCTTATATGAGGGCCACTCTTAAGCAAACAGTGCATTTTTATTGCCACATTTGTTTATGATATTGGGGGGAAAGTAAACATGACGATTCAAATGCATTTAGTTTTGCCACTGGTAGAACTATAGGCAGTGCAGGCACACTGGGCCCACAGAAGGGGGGGCCCCATGGAGGGTCAATGGGCCGCTTGGCAGGGAGAATCGGGAGGCTACTGATCTATTAGTTTAAAATGCATTGCATTATGAACTGCCGGAAACCGAACTCCTTGTCCTAACTTTAATACAAACACACACACACACACCTTTACCCGGATGCCAAAAAGGTACATGGTAAATCTGTAATATTTAACTTAAGGGTCAGACGCTTTGTTAGCTTGCATGGACATGTGTCCCGAAATGGGGGGGGGTGTAAATAATACTCACACTGGGGCCCATTATCAGAAGCTTACATCACTGAGTTTTAGCATTTGATTCGCAGTAGAAGGTGCACAGATTAAGGAATACACTTTCATAAGTCCTATATATTTATTATTTTGGATAAAGCTGATTCAACTTTGGTCCTAAAAGTCCACATAGCATTGGGTGATGCTTGTCCTAACTTTAATACTTTACTATCTATTCCTAAAGTATAACATCAGTTTCAAATATTCTGGCATACATATATAAATATAGTTGCCTTGTCACGGCTTTCGAGACGAAAAACTCGAGGGAAGGCGTGAAACAAAAGGGGTTTTATTGAAAATAAACTGTACTGCGAGGGATCCAATCGAGAGGACTACAATGAGGAAGGACACCGCCTGACATGCAGGAAGAGAGACGGTAATCAGCAGACTGGGGAACACAGGACTGGGAAGTACATATATACGAGACTAATGAGGGAGCAAACAGGAGGCAGTCGGGAATGATTAACATGAGGCTTAAAAACAGACGGGTAACAGGATTGACTGGGTAGGGCCACACTAGTCCTAGACTGGGAATAATTTACACCATTTTTTTTTTATCATTGAACAATTCATGGTTGGAAATCTTTACCCCAATATGTTATTTTATTTTTTATACCACTTTAAACCAGCCCATTTATGGGATTAAGTAGCATCCACTTTTACCAATAAGCCTGACCACTGCTAGAGTAGTAATTCTAAATATTTATTATTTTGGATATAGTTGATTCAATTTTGGTGCTTTTGGACAAGAGTTTGGAGAACCGTGAAGCATCACTAACCAGGCACATCTGCATTTTACAGATTTATTCTTATAAAGGGAATAAACTTGTCACTGTGCATCATACCTTACAATTTATATTTGTGCAAACGTGAGGCATAATCAAAATGCTGGTACATGAGGAGACTGTCGAGTGCATATAGACATATTTGGGAACAAACTGCAGCGATTGATTGAAATGGAGCATGACACAAACACTAAATGCCAAAGAGTTTTCCAAAGGTGAAGTTCCGTGAGAAGATGGCAAACAGATGAGGGAGAGAGAGCTGACATGAAAACCTTTAGGTTTGATGATGGGGAGAGAGAGAGAGAGAGAGACAGCAAGACGGAGAGAGACAGAGAGGGAGAGAGACATTGCGCCGGCATGAAAACCTTCAGGTTTGATGATGGAGAGAGGGAGAGAGAGAGAGGACATGAAAACCTTCTGGTACGACAATGCCGAGAGACAGAGAAAGGAGAATGTGCCTTGGGTTCCGCAGGGCTTCGATGAACACAGGCAAGTTTTAGATCCAGCATTGCCACCACAGTGGACGGGGCTCTGACCCAACTCAAGTCCCATCTTGCACCCCACCCCACTGGTTGGTCGGTCTTCAAGAACGTGTAACTAATGCAGTGAGACGTGGCCAGGATGCCGGAGCACACTCTACGAGGAGAAGCGTGTAACACTAAATTAACTAACACTAACTAAGTTACATGCCACGCAGTATTGGTACATTTTACCGAAGGAAAAGCTGTGTCTGGACACAAAAATGTGCTAATACTGTAATACCTATATAGTAAAAGGTGTCTTTCATGGATTTATAGAATATAATGCTGAATTTATAGATATAGTGTGTGTGTGTGTGTGTGTGTCTGAGAGAGAGAGAGAGAGCGATAAATTCAGCATTACATTCCAAGAATCTATATGTGAACCTTTAACAAACCTTTTTGCTATAACAAAATCTCATTTTGTGTTGAAGTAGGTTTTCATCTAAAATGATTTACCAAACATACATTTTTTAATAAATAAAAAACAAAATCAGAGCAATCAAATTAATATTTAAGATACCAGACTGCTGACAGGTTTGGGGATTTTTGGTTAGAAAAGCAAATTGACAGCAAAAGGGGAGAAAACAGCACCTGCAGGAGGGGGTGATCGTTAGGAAAACCATAGCTTTGTGACCCTAACAAGGAAGATGAATAGATGTACGGAAAATATTCGAAATTTCATGTACAGTTAATTAGATCAACACAGAGCATATTTTCCAGCAGAACATTAAATTTGTGGTGTTATTTTCTATAAAAGGAATTTGGCATTAAAATACTCTGGAAGGCCTCATTTCCCGAGAACGTCTTTATCAGAGACCCCTTTTTATGCCTCTAATCAACACATCCAAAGAATTTCCATTTCAGCCAACACATTTCTCGGTTTTGTAACTCGTTATAAAGGAACTCTTTAAGGCTGAATGGTTGATGTGATTAATCCATCCATTTTCTGTAACTGTTGGTCCTATTCAGGGTTGCATGGGGGTCTGGAGCCTATCCCTGACATGGGAACAAGGTAGGGAACATTCCAGGATGGGGCACCCACCCACTGCAGAGCACACTCATAGCATTTATTGACAGACCATTCACACCTACAGGCAATTTGGTAACTCTGATTAACCACAGCATGTTTTTGGACCATGAGTGGAAGCCAGAATACCTGGAGGAAGCCGCACAATAACACGGAGAGAACATGCAAACTCCACACGAACGGCGCGGCGGCAGAGACTCGAACGGTGGCCCCAGAGGTGTGAATCGCCAGTGCTAAGCACTGCACCACCGCGCTGCCCTAGTTAATGTGATTAATGGACGTCATATTTTGGTTATCCAGAAGATCCTTGGGAAATACTTCAAGCGTTTAGTCACACTCACATTTTTATTTATTATTCCTGACATTTGATGTTGCTTTAGGCAGCAGTCTGCCATCATCAGAACTGGAAATCATGTTAGACTCCAAGCCTTAAGTTCATGTATAAGCCTTCTGGCTTTGTAATACATGTATGGAGTCCATTAGGGTAAGACCTTAATTATAGCTTTAGAAAGGGCTGAGGACACTTTACTGATTACGAAGCAGAAACCCTTAAGGCTGATTTATGCTTCTCCGTTGAGCGTACGCCGTGGCCTACATCATCGCGAGAGTTTATAGCTGTGCGCTGGTGCTCCGCAATGACACCACTGGAACGTTAGTGATACATAGTTTTGGATCTTGCAATTCTTGTCTTAAATTTTTGAATCACGTCATTGAAAGACAATAACAAACATTTAACAATGTATCCATTTATCGAGTCCTGGCTATATTTCTGCTGCTCCAAACGTCTCACAGACAAATCTGGAAAAATGTTGAGCTGCTACAGTCACTTTTTATGCATTTTCCCTTCTAAAGTTAGCATCTATGCAACTTTTTTGTAAAGTAAACATAAGTGAAATCAGTGCTGTCATCCTGAGTGTTTTGTAGACCAGTTGCTATAATGCTTAGGATGAGCTTTTGAATGCTACATATAAATGGCGCTTCAATTTCAATCAACTATGTATGTACAGCTGGGGTGAGCACTTTCTTCGCCCCCATGAAGAAATGAAATGCTGCCAAGCAGACCGACCAAATACAGTTCTTGTGGTCTGCGTCCCCTTTACGTGTAGTTACATTTCTGCTGAGACGCACGTCAGGCTACGGCATAGGGTTCACGGCTACACCGCACTTACGGCGTCGATTCCACACAGAAATATGAATAGTCTTACGGTACAGCTGTAGTCAGAAGTTCAAGACGACCGACTGAGCCGTGTTTACCAGCATCCTTCCATGAAGATACTCTGGTCTTGATTTCTGCCACCTTAGAACCAGGGGTGCAGAGGAGAGGCCCGTTTTTGCAGGAGCAGCGACTAGACCAGCCAGCCAACCACAGAGAGAGGTTCAAATAAGATGGGACACTGCCAGCGAATCTGACGCAGGCCAATAGCCGCCACTCTGGGGCGATTCACCGAAAGCCCTTTTAACAAATTAACTTCTCAGATCAAAATGTACAAACACCAGTCGTGGTCTATGAATATGAAAATGACGTATAAAAGAAAATGTGTTACTGTATTTACAAATGTACCAAAACACTGGGAAACCATGACTTAAGATGGCTGTCTGGCAGGAAGACGTCCGAAGGGCACAAAGTACTGTACATTTCTTTCAAGATCAAAATCACGGCTGAAGGTTTCCTGTGAATGCTGACCGCAGACAGCGTTTATACTGTGTTAATTTTAATGAGGTTTAAGAAGCAGAGTGTCTCACAAATGCCAGGAGTCACATATCTCTGTGTGGCTGACAGGTACTGATCACACCCCAGGAACATGGCCAAACACACATGGTGAGAGATAGGTGACCTACTCACAGAAGCAGCCGTGAAATATCACCCAGCAGAATTCCTCCACATTTCCCCGTCTAGGAGCCATTTAATATTATATAAATGGTAATATAACAAGATACATGAATATATTCAATATATTTCTCCACACTAGGTATGACTTAGGGGTTAACATTACCACCTCAGGGACCAGGGTTCAGGCCCCCACCATGATGTCACTGCAGGGTTTCCTGCAGGTTTCCCCCCACAGTCCAAAAAAACGATTCAAGGGTTTTATTTGTCACATGCAAGATATACAAGCAGACCATAACCTGCAGTGAAATGCCAGGTGGTGAGCTCTGCCATAAAAACAGAAAGACATTAAACGTAACAATATGATAATAAAATATACATGAAATAATGAAAGTTATACTGAAAAATAGCTACACTAAAAACAATGCAAAAATGTACTATATGTCACGGGAAGCGTCCGGCGAACAGGGAAGAAGCGAGCACTCCAAGGTTGCGGGGCAAACGGGGTTTATTCCAGGGAGATTCAGGCAGACAGGGAACACCAGGCACGCACATCTATGACAATACAATGACAGATCTGGGGAAGACTGACTAGAACGCGGACTAAATACATAGGGTAACGAGCAGGAAACGGAAAACAGCAGGTAAATGGGAGGATTCCACACGAGGTTAATAAGGAGGCGTGGTCCACAGGAGGGTGATCGGGGCTGGGCGTGACACTATACAAATATAAATAGGCCTGAGATTCCAACATAACACAATTCTAATATGAAATAAAGTGGCAATCAGGACCTAAGCAGTCTGATGGCCTGAGGGCAGAAGCTCCTTCTGAGCCTCTCAGTTCTCAGTGAGAAACAGCAGAAGCACTGACCAGACCTCGGCTTGGTGAAGAGGTGGCAGATGTATCCCTGGAGATTTTAGCAGCTGCAGACAGGGCAGATCAGCCTAACAGATGCACCCTCTGCAGAGTTTTGCGGTCCAGGTCAGAGCAGTTGGATTGGAGTTACCAAGTTGCCCATAGGTGTGCGTGTGTGAGTGAATGGTGTGTGAGTGACTGCTGTGTGAGTGAATGGTGTGTGATTGTGTCCTGTGATGGGTTGGTGCCCCATTCTGGGTTGTTCCCTGCCTTGCGTCCATAGTCCCCGGGATAGGCTCCAGACCCCAGTGACCCTGAACAGCACAAGCGGCTACAGAAAATGGATGGATGAATTGTTTGTACAACAGATGAATCGACATAGACTTGTGTTTCCAGTCAACAGGTTGAATATCACAGACTGTCACTCAAATTAAGACCTCCTGTATTCAACACCGCAATGCAGAAGAAAGAAAAGCATGCTCAATCGATATGATACCCGCAGCAGAGGAAATTACCCTCAAAGCCAATCCCACGGAAGAAGATGTCAATGAGGCGGGCGGCTTTGAGTCCATGCCTGTCAATAAACGCTTGGAAGGGCTATGCAATAACCAGAGAGGCCTGCAAGGAGATAGGCCTGCAAGGAAAGAGGCCTGCAGGGAGAGAAGCCTGCAAGGAGAGAGGCCTGCAAGGAGAGAGGCCTGTGACTGACTAACAGTGCAGACTACTGGAAATAACACAAAGACAGTTAAAGATCTTTCTAGAAGGTCCCCTCTGCATTCGATGCAAGGCAGGGAGGGATGCAGCTTTGTGTATGAGATGAATGACCATCTCCACACAAATGCCGTATTAATGAAGTAACAGCCTTGTGTATTCAAAGCAATATCTCCATCTGTTTTCTGTCCAGCTGCGTGACTGATTTAGCCCTGGCTGGCATTTAGGCAAATGTAGCTGTTTTATTCATATTAAAAATCAACCCATTACCACTTTACATTAAGGTTTCCAATTGGCACTCAAACTGTACTTACTCATTAATAAATAAATAAATATATAGACACTATACAATAATATAAAAAATATATTTTTTTTAAGACAATTATAAACAAGTTATCACAAAGTGTTACAACTTAATTATAATCTGATGATAAACCATTTATAAACCCTTTATAAGGGTAGCCTTATTGTAAAGTGGTACCCAACCCCAGTTTCAGATACAGCTAAAAGATATTTTCAAGTTTACTCTCTCCTAAAGGGAGAGAAATGCTTGAAACTTTCAATCAGTACCAGTAGTACGTCTGCAAGCAAACCGCCAAATGGACAGTCACCTCCTGTCATCCCAGGGGATGATAACATTACCAGACAGCACAGTGTAGCCAAGACGTCTGAATCTTTTACAGTGCGGCATAACTGTGCCAGGCCGTGTTCCCCAGGAAGGCCTCATTCATTTGGAGATAAACGCCATAGGATCAGGACTTCAGAAAACACACAAGAAGGTGAGAGGTCGAGACAACAGTGGGACTTCACATCTTTGAAAGACAGAAGATACATTCCCTGTTAATGAACCTTCTTTTTTAAGAAGACGATGCAGCTGCACTATAAATCTGGGGAGCTGGGCTTCACGCGCTGCCAGTGCTCTCACTCAAATAGGTAAGAGCACGTTGGAATCATCAATAAAAGGAAAAGCATCTTTTGTGGAAAAAAAGATCAGCTGGAATAATGAACAGAACTCCATTATCATTTCTGTGCGAAGGCATTATAGAAAAATTCTAAATTTTTTTAGCAAGTGCTTTTATCCAAAGTGACACCTTTTTGAGAGAAAGCGGGGTCAGACAGTCCCCAGAGCAATCACTCTGTCAAATCTGGGACTGGAACCAGTGCCCTTCTGATCACAGGCAGTGTTCTAACCTGCTAAGCCATAGACCACTTGCTAAAAGTAATGAGTGCAGCAGATAAGTCACACTAACAGAAAGGGATGAGCACTGAGTTTTCCACACAATTCTGATAGCTGGGTCAAGTGGCAAACGGCTCATCTGTCAGGTTAAGAGCTTCAGCTTCATGGCTGGCCTTCAAACCCAAGCTACACCAGGCAGGACCACCTTCATCTAGCTCGACAATGCGGCTGCCCTACATCTTACCAGAACATGAGTTCAAACTAAGTTATAGGCTAGGATTACATTATCCAGTTACGGAAATGCGATGGCAAGTCCTTCAGCAATGGAAAACTGCAATCCTCTAGGTCTGTACATTCTATGTACCTCTCCAGTTACCGTTTAAACATAAAATTTATGCTAAAATGGAATTCCAAAGGATTATTTTGACCAGCTGAGTATAAATACTTTTTGGAACAATACAATGTAAAATCTAATCATTCATTGTTTGATTCTGATGTAATGAGAGTAACTCATAAAACAATATTGGCTCTTTTCAAGTCAGTCACTTGTCATGACTTTATATAGCTATAGTACAAAGCAGATGGTTGTAAATCAGTAACTGGACTAAAAGCAGTGCTGTGCATTTTCAGAGAGCTAAAAAAGTTTTTTTCTGTGCATAGAATTATCAAGCAACTGAGAAGCCTACTTGCCATTTCCTCTGTATTGTGATGATTGTGTGTAGCACTACTCTGTTTCCACATTATGCCACAGACATTAGCTAATTACATTAGCATGGCGGCTCTCTGCGATTGTGTTTTCGGAAGGAGGGGGCTAACAGATCAGTATGATTGCCGAAGAGAGGTGAAGGAAGGTGCACATGGACCACAGAAGGTCATTTGGACGGTTCCACAGGCTCGGATAAGAGCAAGCCTCGAAATTAGCATTTCCAGGAAACAAATCCTGGGTTTATGTTACTTGGGAAATAAACCGATACGGTCAAACGCAGAAATGTCAGAGGCTGGGGAACAGCCATGAACAAATAGAGACACTTATAGTAACAGTGTCCTGCAAAATGAAGCCCCCCCCACCCTTTCAATTTTATTAAGTGTCTCTGATACCATCAGCTCAGATCTCTCCTCTTGGCCCGTCTCCCAAACCACCATTACTCAGTCACCCTCCAGAGGTGATTCCTTAATTTCACAGCCATTTGGCGAGGCAATTATCAACGTCAGCCAATGAGGCGATGGGACCCACTGCGGCCATCGACCGTACACTGACTTGGACGAAGTCTGGCAGACGGCACCTCTCTGCTTCATGATGACACACAGGGGCCTGACACCTTGGTCCATCGAGGTCGAAAAAACACCCAATCAGTCTTGTGAGCAAGAAAATGGAGGCATGCATTCAAAGAAACATAACACGTATAAATACATGCAAATTATCACAAGAAGCTGACCCTTAATATGCAGTCGGCTTTACTGCAAAAACTCTCATGAGAAACACACCAGAGGAGGGCAAAGGCTGAAGCGGGAGACCGTCTTCTTTCCTCATCTTGACAGCACGACATTAAAAATCTGCATTAGACACCAACCGTAGATCTATCATACAGACACACTCGTCTGCTGAGCGTGAATCCCCTAATCATCATTACTGTCATTTATTAGGCTGCATGCGCACTGTGACTGAACCACAACACATTATCAGAATCAGAAGTCACTTTATTGGCCAGGTACACTTACATGTACTAGAAATTTGTCTTGGCAGTATTGGTGCATACATTCACAGACAACACAGAACATAAATAAATTTATTTAAAAATAGGATTTAAAATATTAGCAATAGTGCAAGTCAGTGCAGGCTGCCTTCATTAAATCAGTGATAAATTATTCCAATATCTCTCGATCTCTTGTAGGTACAGAACGATTACTTGTTTGTTAATTAATTAATTAACTCACTGTGAGGCTCACATCCCCACAGGAGCCATTCCACCCCAAACGTGGAATGGTGACCAGTAGTGCTGCTTTGGCATAGCTCCAACACAGCTTACGGACAGCTCTAAACATCCACTGGCACACAGTTTGTCTGTCTGTACAAACCACGGATAATCAGGATACGGTACAATGAGTTTCGGCCATCAAGACACTCCCGGGTATGTAGAGCTCACATCCAGCAAAGACAACCAGTCATATTGTTAGAGCACAGAGTATTATAGACAGGCCAGAATTGGTCAGTTTTTCCATTTTCTCTATCACTACAAACTTTTTTCAATAGTATGAAGTCCATAATTTTCAGTCCAGCTCTGTATCTTTTTGCCAGAAAGACTTGAACTACAAACTAAAGTAAGACAATCTCTGGAGGTCACACAGAGCGCAAATGAATTAATAATTCAACTGTCTATTTGTAATGATCCATCACTGAATTATTCACTTTATGAAAGATCAGAGTAGTTATATTTAGTTGTTTCTTATAAGAGAAACAGTGGGATAGGTACATTATTGTGATAATGTTATATAAATGCCATTGCTTAAACAAATATTTTAACATAAAATCAAAGCAATTCACCTACTGAAACACTATTGCATTGGGGTTAAACCCAGGAATAAAGCATAAAAGTTATGACAGGAAATGCAATTTAGAACTTCACCATTACCACTCAGATCCTTAGCATCAGAATTTAACTGGTTTCTACTCCAGGATGCTTAAAAATATGTTAAAGTGGAGTACACAAGTGTATTTTGTGCACATGGAATGTCTTAAGAACAAATAACTGAGATTAAAATTAAATATAGAGAAAAGACACGCCCCCCCCCCTCCAAAAAAAAATGCCTATGACATTTTTGTTCAATGGATAAATGCTTAATGCTAATGGATTAAATGTGACGAAACACGTAAGCAAGCAATTCAGCTGCGGTACATTTGCTTTGTCCCACGGTGAACTGCCTAAATCACACTTTACAACTTATTTATGAATTAATTTGTGTTATCAATTAACTGTCAATATGTATGAAATGAAGCAATCGCATGTAATATGGATACAATGTATTAATTAATAACTGTTAGAGAGAAAGTGATCCTGAAAACCCCATAGGGTGTGCATTGTCCCCCAAATTCCCCTGATCAATGCACACTTCATGGAACATGCCTGTTTCATTTGGTTTCAGAGCTATTAACTCCTTAGTGTGTTGCCCCATTGCCCTTTAAGTGGATGCAATATAATAATTAATAACTATTACAGACAAAAATTATCTGAAAATCCAATGGGGTGTGCATTGTTCCCTGTAGTCCACTGATCAAAGCAGACTTGACTAGATGTGCCTGTCTTGTCTAGTTTTAAAGTTATTAACCCATTCATGTACCGCCCCATTGCACAATATACGGATACATTCGAACATTCAAAAATTTATTAAAATTCGTACGTAAAGCAATATGGGAAACAAAGGGCTGTGCATCAGTCGCCATGAGCCCAAAATGGTAAACCGCCATGTCGTTACAGCTGAAAGGACCTATTATATTAGCTATTAACACGATTTGCATAAATCACGAAATGGTTTGAAGCGCAAAAAAAAAATCGGTGTGCTGTGATGTACTGGACATCCCAATTCCTTCATTAAAAACGTCCCAGCTTACTTCCGTTAAAAATTTATTAAAGCCAGAAAACTGAATATCGAATTTGAGGCACCGCGGTGGCGATGAATGTATAATTAACAATACCAAAAAAACGTTACAGCGACTGGAAAACACTGCTGTATTGTTAAAATACATGTCTACCCACCGGTGACCATGATAAGATTTAAACCCTGCTAATTTATCTCCTAAAATTGTTAAAATACTGGCTGTTTTAGGAACAGAAACAAACACCACCGTTAAGATATAGAAAATACAGCTGCTGGAAGTGTGGACGTTTCATTTAATTTAATTAAACCCCATAACGCTGCAGGACGCTCAGATGAAGGCTGCTTTTCCTGCAAGAAAATGTCAAACGTGTACAGCCAGCACTGCCTGTTTTCCAAGCGGCTGCATCTGAGATAAAACTTCTAAAAGCAAATTAATCGATTCCGAAAATAACTCATCCACGCCATGACACTTTCAATTGTGTGGCGATTTTTTTGTATTAAATTTTCCAATGCATGAATTATTTAGTTTGTAGGCTATCATCCTTGTACAATGTTCTGCATCGCATATAAAATTAAATGTTTAAAGTGTCCTAAGCTCTCTAAGAAGGAGTCAATCTGTGCATTTCGGGTTTATTTTATTACGCTGCGCTTATTCCAGCTGTCATATATAAAATACTTTTGTTTAAATAGAGGTTAACTTCAAATCAAAAAGAAAGCAGGAGATACTTTCTACAAACGCAGTTTCTAAATTGTTTATGGGAAGCGGATTTTTTTTAACGAACGCTCAAAAACAATCGACAGCCAACGCTACCGTCTCACCCATCTGTTCTTGATGTCTGCTGTCCAGCAGGTCTGTAGCTGTGCTCAGGATGTACTAACTACCGGCAAACACATTTTACTGGAAAATGACGTACATCCTTTAAAAGGAGTAAAACTAGGGTGTTCTTTCAAACTATACAACAGTGCCTCAAAGTTTGCATTATATATTGCATTGGGTATAACACGGAGAAAGTACAGATTCTCTTATTTCCATTTTTCCTATTTTCCATATTTTTTCTTTTACACATTGCATACGTGCAAACCGGTATTTAGAAAAATTAGTGGATGGACAACTGAGTGATTTCTAGCGGACTGAGATCGCTTCAAGGTGACATCTGCCCACATGTAGGCTCACACACACGAACAGACACCTACTGTAGGTGGATATCAGCTCGTCTCATTATCACTGTTGTATTATTGTAACCTTTCGATCTTGTTTTGCGGTTACATTACGTCTATGGACGTTTTTCATCAGCTAAAGATGTTTTAAATATCTATGTAATTAACCGAGAATTAATCTAGACCAGGAGTCACCAACCTTCACAGGTACTGAGCCATACGAAGGGCTACCAGTTTGAAACGCCCTCCTAAACTTATCTAAACTTTATGTATAATAAACATGTTTGAAATGCTTTTCTTTTTTAGATATTGTCATTTTCAAATCTATATAAATACAAATGTGATTAAAGAAGAATAGCAGCAGGATAAAATGAAATTTAGACGCTGCTCACTGGTGAGTTCTGTTATTTTTAGGACAGGTCTGCGGGCGACTGATGTGGTCCTTGGGGGCATCCTGGTGCCTGCGGGCACCATGTTGGTGACCCCTGATCTAAACTATGCATGATTATTATTTAAGATTGAAGGAAGGTCTTTTCAGTAAGAGGAACACCTGTGCTGATAAAATGGTGACAAGACTTCAAACTGTGTATGTGACACTCCATCCATGCGCGAATGACCAGCCCCCCTCGCTTTCCTCCCTGTCCCAGCGGAGTAATGTGACAGTGAAAACAGTGACGGCGATGCTGGTGCCAGAGCACACAGGGCACAGCTGCCGCAGCATGACAGCTTTCACAGAAACAGTGGATAGATAAACAGAAGGAAACTCATTTCCCAAACAGCAGCAAATCCCCCATAATTGCATTATTACAGTATCTTACATAGGTTTAATGGCCACCACTGTCCTCACAACTCTGAGGTAGGATCAGTGGAGAATTATCATTGACAGGGTACATATTTTCATGTTATTCTGTTTAATTATATCATACCACTTCAAAATCTAAGAAATAGCAGCATGACAGGCAGAAAACCATTGAAAGTAGAAAGCTCTTATGTAAGAAGACAGAATGTCACTTTTTTACGCACACAATAGGCTTGGCAACAAGTAAGGCAGTCGTTTCCAGACACATAAGGCTGCATGACCAGTGTTTGCGGAGGACGTCCAAGTGGTAGCTTTTGCTGATGAAGTCGTGGACCGAACAGCGCGTCTCCTTCAGAGCGGCCTTGAGATCGCACGAGGAAAAAAAAAATTATAGATGTCATCTGCGAAACCATGGTTTTAATAGCTGCTGCAGCCTTTATATGGAAAAGCGAAACAACAGCAGAAGTATGAAAACAGGAGATCTGCTAAAAACATCCCATTAGCAGCTGGTGAAACGGATGATGAGGCGAAGCTTGATCAGTTACCACAAACACGTGGCTTTTTATAGGCGTTTATGTCCAAACTCGATATTTCCTCAAAACTAATAAACTCCTAGGAGGCCTCAGAAAGCCTGAAGTACAGGTACTACTTTCAGATGGCTTATCCATCTGTCCAGTGGAACACACTCCAGGGAGTAGCCTGGGCAGCATGTCAGTCAGGAGAGGATCATTTTGGAGAGTGAATGAAATATAGTCTTAATTAATGGAGTCATGTGTATTACTGCAGTGAAACTCAGTTATTATTGTCCATGTGCTGAGGTTAAACTAAATTGGTAATCGAGTATAATATGTTGAGTAATTATTATTATATAATATGTTGCGTACAATGCATAGTATATTTTCCCATATATAAGAACTGTTAATAAATTTCATTTTCTTGTTGATTTACCTAGGAGATCTCACTCTATATGTCATGTCTGTTTTCAAGTTCATGATCAATTGCAACCTGTATGATTGTAACAAACTATACAAATTGGGAACAGTGACACAATGTAGGAAATACACAACTAGCGTATGTGTGCAAGAGCATGTATTTAATACGTCACATCCCACAGGTCCAGCTATTTAAAATCAAATCTGCTGCAATCTGTATTAAATTTATGATTAATCTAATTTAACTTGAAATCTTTGGGTCACATCATTAAATTTCACAACCAAACACGTTATGAATTAAAGGGATTTTTAATCTGTCTATGTTTTCATTTATATGGAATTAAAATTCCCTTGTACAGGTGATTATCCGTAGGCAAGAAGAGACTCCAGACATCATAAATGCTGAAATAAGAATAGTTTCCTTCATGCCTCGCAATATTGGCCTCTGCACTTAATATTACTTTCTTGGGAGTGAATCAGGAAAGTAAAACTTCATATTTCTATATATTTTTCAGTCATGGATGCGTTTTATTTTCTAAATTGTATAAAAAGACAAACTGACCCACATAAAATAGATTATTGACGTAATTAAGTCCCATTTGGAATCACAGGACATCATCTTCTTCCAACTGATTTCCTGGTGAGGGCTGTAGTGGCAACATGCCGAGAAGGTCAGAACAGATGTCTTTTTCCATCGCCATGGACTCCAGCTCATGCTGGGGGATTCCCAGATGTTCCCAAGCCAGTAGGGACATATAATCCCTGTATGTCCTGGGTCTGCCATGGGGTCTTCACCCATTCAGACGTGCCCAGATCCCTTGGGAGCATCCCGATGACATCCTTACAAGATGCCCAAACCACTTGGGCCGAGTCTTCTCGATCCGACACAGCAGTGGCTCTGGTTCAGGATCCCCGGAGATCTCCAAACTCCTCAACCTGTCATGGGCAGTGATTCCAGCAACCCTGTGGAGAAACCTCATTTGGATCTCTGGTACTTTTCATCATTACCGGGTCAATACTATAGGTGAGGAAAGACCAAGCAGGCCGATTAGAGACACCATGTTTTCTGACTTTAGGAGAAGTACCTTCAGGAACCTGATTGACATGAGGATTTACAGTCATGGGATGAGGGGGACATTCAGTTGTGTCATTAACAGTGGCAGTTGCTTCTGACGTTGTAGAAATTGATGAAAAAGTTATTGGTGATTAATCAGAAGCCATAGATAGAGATATTATGACCTTCCGTGAAAGTATATTGTAGATGCAGAGCGAGTCATTAGAGGCTTCTATCAGCAATCTGTCCATCTTTAGATAATCGATATCTGATCTGTTCAGCTGCGTCTTTTGGCAGAAGTTCTCATGTGTGACAGGCAAATTGCACTGGGCTGGCGTGGCGAGCCAAGAGCCTCCAGGATGTGGTCAGGTCTGACGTTAAGATTTTTGTGTTGTGTGTTCATGCATATGATTCTCATTTGGTGGCTGTCAATGTCTGCAGTACCTAAGCACATAATCAGAATTGGAAGTACAAGTCATGGAAAACCACTTATTCTGGGAAGATGGGGGGTGATTCCCATTCCAGGTAGCACAGCTGACAAAGCTAGGGCCATCCATCCTGGGCCACGATGTCAGGTTACTGGAGGACACATCACACACATGCACATACAATGGGCAGCTTGGAGGCTAGAACTGGGCAATGAATCGAATTTGAATTTCAATTACGACTTTGGCTTCCAATATCAAAACAAAATAACTGAGATAAAACAATCATTGTGCTGCATTTTGTTTTTGTAAGTTCAATAAATGCATGATATTTCCAGAGTCAATGACTAATCGTGTTAAATAATCGTGATCTCGATAAACATTATATTATATATTATAATTTTTGCCTTGAGCAAGCAGCCCAATTAGAGACACCATATTTTTTGACTTTGGGAGGAGTACCTTGAGGAAGACTGATTGACATGGGGAGAACATGCAAACTCCACAATGCAGAGCAGAGGCAGGACTCGTACCTCCAGCCCTGGGGGTGTGAGGCAGTAGGGCCATGAACAGACACCACCTTTCTGTTTTACAGATTCATGCTTCTAAAATCTGTAATAGTGTGGGTGACATTGTTCAAAAAGCCTGACTGAGTACCTTGTATAGAGTGTCTGGACCCCATTGGCCAGTGTGTCTCACGAAGGATCCGACAGCCTTCAAATCAATAAACAGCATGTGTGTGCAAACCGCGAATCCCCGTGTGATGTCCAGCATGTCATCTCATCAGTAATGCTCTCTCTGTCGTTAAACATACAACAAAAATATTTACATAGACAATAATATGTATATAAGGCTTCTCAGTTCTGCCCCAGAAGAAGGTAGATTCCATAGTAATGAAGCATTTACTGCAATAAAGCCTGGTCATGTCTACAGTGTCATCAGTTCAACTGTAAATACTGCAATACTACTATTCTACTCATTCCCCTGATGTCACACACCATCAAGACTGTACAGGACACACAGAAGTTACTCATTTAGAAGGTTATGATAAAATGAATCTGAAATTGCACAATAAAGACTAGAATTAGGTTAAAGCACTAACAATCTCAGGACGTTCAGCTTCCAGAAAATAGGTGAATCTGCCAGTTAGAAGTTTGAAAGATGATGAAATTAAGCATGCTGGGGATGACGTGCAAACTACTGCGAAAAACAGAAGACATCTTGTCCAGCATTGATGGCATAATCACAGAAAGATAATGAGCGACCTGAGACCGTGAAACAATTTTCTAAGCAAATCGCATTCACTGTGCTGAATATGCTGACTGCTGTTGATCTCTTAATAAAAACCGGCACAGAATGTGCGCTGCTTCGAGTTGAAAATAACACAAAAGACATTTTTTCCAACAAGTTAATGACTTCGACCTGAATGGTGGGCAATCATTTTCTCAGTTTTAATGCCAATGCATTTTCAGATATCCACAAAGCAGAGAGGCATGGCTGATGGGCAGCAGAGAGACAATGCCAACAGAATGTGATTTAACTGTCAGGATGCAGTTTGACTCTCAGGCCTACCCTGTGAGTGGGAGGGTGGGCGGTGGGTGTTATATCTTTGCACACTTCTCCTCGAACCTGAAAGGACACCACACAATTTGTAGACTGGCACAATCTGTGAATATCACTTTGGTGTTGTTCCTACATCGTAATAATTAATGTTGCGCTACGACTATCATTGCAACTGACCAGTCACGTTGTTGTGATGTCATAGCTTGTGAAGTGTTGCCAAGTTCGCTTCTTATATGTGACTTTTGAAGTCACTGATAATTTTACTGAGCTGAAGGTTGCGTTTTTTTGGGCTTGATATCAGATTGTGCGTGTAAGACTGTTACTGGGGCCAAAGAATTGCATTGGGACTGCAGTCTCACTCATGAGATACCAAATTATGATACACTTTGGTTGACAGCCATAACGATGTTATTCGGCACTGAGTGGCCACATATAACACACAGACAGGGTCAAGAGTTTCACCTACTGCTTTCCTAAGCATTCAATGGCTAAGATCTAGCGGCCATAGCAATTTTGAATGCAGTTCCATGTGTCGTGGTTCCAGCATCAAGAACAGCCACTCTCCTGGGATTTACACACGCTAAAGTTCTAAAGTTTACAGAGAATGGTATGATGGACGAAAAACATCCTCTCAGAAGCATTTCTGTGGCCAAAACCACTTTATGACTGAGACAGATCAGATGAGAATGGCCAGACACACTAGAGCTCACAGGAAGGTTACAAATGCAAAAATAACAAGTCAGTACAACAGTGATGTGCAGAATGCACAACTTGTTTACGCTTGAAGTAGATTAGGGTCCTACCCAGGACTACTTAGGTGTACTAATAAAGTGGCCTTCAAATGTACACTGAAAGGAATGTTCAAAGTATTCCCGATTAATGGAGGAAAGGGGGGCGGGGGGGGCGCACTGGCTCAGACCTCCACACCAGCAGGGGGTAGATTAGCAAAAACAGGACACTTAAGTACAGGGTGCTCAGGAATACAGTGTCCTAAATAAACACATTCCTCAACAAACCATTATTGCCCATATGCAACTGGATGATTTAATGTCAACTGTGATACTTTTAAGATCTTCTTCTTTATTGCTGTCCAGTAACTGAATTTCTAGGTCTAGGAATAATGTACAATAAGCTGTTAGAAAAGATAAATTTTAAATAAAAACAAACTTATTCGCAGTTACAATGCCAAAAATGAAATATCATAAGGGACTAAAACTTTCAGAGTAAAATCCGGGATGTACATAGAACATAAAAACGCATGTAAAAATTCCATAGCCTCCTGGGCTCCTTAAGGTTATAGTCTTTGATATATTTGTTCCTCCAGAAAATTCACGTTTAGTCACTTTTTGTGTTCTCTTTAAAGAAACGGCTATAAATACCAAAGAATGCCAAAGGCAAAGACAATTTATGAACTACAGGGAGGCATCAGCAGGAAGTGATGTGAGCATCAGACAGGAAATGACACATTCTGCAAGGAACGGTGCCAAACATAATCGATCACCTAAAGTAGTGTTTCCCAATCCGGTCCCTGGGGATCCAACATCACATTTTTGCTCCCTGGGAGCTGGGAGGGAGCAAAAATGTGGACTGTCTGTCAGGGAGCTTGGAGAGAGAAAAATGTGCACTGGCTGAGGGTTCCCGAGGACTGGACTGGGAAACACTGACCTGAAGCATGGTCCTTTTACAGCACATTAATAGACAGTGCAGATTACCAAAAATCCCCCAAAGCAGATGTTGTCAGCACTAATCACCCAGGCCTTGAAAGCTATTTTAATTGCTGCAGAGTATGGAATAATTGTGTCAAAAGGTGTTATATCTTGACAGCAAATAATGCCTGAAATAAGCGTGTGTGTTAGAAGTCCTAATGTCTGTTCTCCCCTGTTAATCAAAATGCTTACTTTTTGTTATAACGTTTAAATTATTAGACTGTAATTACATGGGCTTCAGCAGCTGCTATAATGACGTGATAAGAGGTTATCGCTTTGACTTGCACCTTGTTGATGTCTCTACCGAACATGAAATGTACTCACTCCGAGACCCAGGCCTCATGCGGGTTATGTCCAGCATACCAAAAGAACTGTAATTTGGGGGAGAGGGGTAATAATATGGTATAGTAAGGTAGTTTAACTAGACCCTTGTTATTACCCATTGAAAAGTTATGGGGGTAAATTATTAAAGTGTTGAGAAGAGCAAAGACAAATGAAAACATCTTGCTATGGCTCGCTCGTGAACAATGAACTCCCCTCTGAGAATTACCTAGGTACACATGTGGTCTCACCATGAAAACATGAAAATCTGAAAATCTGAAACATGTCCCAAGACTGCAAGATCACACTGAAATTAACTTCACAGCCTTCCTTTCATTTCAGAAGGCAGAAGCTGCTTCAGAAGACAGTGCTGTTCACAAAGCAAGCTGCTGCATTTAGAGTGACTCATCGGAAACTCTTAGTAACCTACGGCTTAAAACCTTAAACCCAGTCTTACCCGTTAACAGCGTCATCCAATGGCGACTGCGTCTGCCTCCAATGGCAAACAGCATCTCAAGCATCTTGTACTCATTAGCTGCGAAAGCCGATAGTCACATGCGCACGGCGGCTTCAGACGCTCTGCCAAGCCGTGTTTTAGGCATTTCGTGATGCTTTGTTGATGTTTTTTGGTTGAAAGTCGAAGTAAATTAATCTCTGGTTTTGTGGATCTGACACAAGAAGCAAAGAATGGGTGACCTTCAATAAATAAAACTGATTCTGTGCCAGTCAATAATGCCTGGCAATTGTTGATTCAGTTTATGTGGCTTCAAGTCCTCAATGCTTGAGAAAAAAAAATCAAAGAAAGATTAAGTAACACTGGATGATTTATGGCAGCCCAATGGAGGATATCAATAGATGACGGCCATTTATAAAGCATAAGCCATGCATCCTTATCTCAGCTACATTAAGTTGGCGTGAAGGTCACCTGAAGGGGTATTTACTTCACCCTGATGAAGGTTGAAGCAGCTGGCTGGAAACAGGTCTCCACGTGTTATCTCAGCAGGCATAGAACGGTAATATAATCCAGAACTGCACATACCAGAGGAATGAACTTAAATACGACATGACATTGGCCTTCTTGATTCCATCCTGTGTCCAGGCTACTTGCTCTCCCATCAATGAGCCAGTTTCAGCCATGACCACCTTTAGAGAGTCAAGGTTTCTTCTGCATCCGGAAGCTATCTGGCTCAGCATATTCCTCACTGACATGTCACACTTCCTGGACTTAGTTGATCATGATCTAGAATCTTAATCTAATAGCACATTTCATGACTAGTTATTTGCAATCAAAAGCTACAATAGTTTTGCGCAGCAGACATTTACCTGTTCAGATATGGACTCCATAAGACCTCTGTGGTATCAGGCACCAAGACATTACCAGCAGATATTTTAAGTCCTGTAAGTTATGAGGTGGAGCCTCCATGGATCTGACTTGTTTGTCCAGCACATCCCACAGGTGCTCAATCAGATTGAGATCTGGGGGAATTTGGAGGTCAACACCTTGAACTGTTCTCTGTTCACTCATTTTTTGCAGTGTTGCTGGGGGCTGAAAGAGGCCACTGCCATCGGGGAATACCGCTGATTTGAAGGGGTGTGCTTGGTCTGCAGCAATGTGTAAGTAGGTGATACGTGTATAAGTAACACCCACATGAATGGCAGGACCCAAGGTTTCCCATCAGAACATTGCCCAGATCATCATACTCAGGACGTTCACATGCACGCTAAGAAAATCAAATTATTGTGTTAGTCTGACTAAAACCGGACTTTTAAAGAGTCTGAATATCATTAAGTCTGACTAAGACACCCAGATAATGTGATTGGGAGTCGATTTACTCGTGCATTTATACGTTCAATCAGACTCTAACTGCCCTCGGCGCTCTGTGCATCCTCCACAGCCCCCCCGTGGGCTTTGACCCGGAAGTAACAGAAGAAGCCAGTACAGAGAAGCAACTTGGAGCATAGCAGAGGTCGTGTTGTTGGCGAACTCCAGTACCATACATCAATGTTGCCTGCCTTCGGAACACACCATAGCCCACAAGGAATAGCATGCGTCTTATTTGTAAATGAAAAAACAAAAAAAGAGAGAAAAAAAAGTACAACGTACAGCACAGACGAAATGTACAGTGCTGTAAAACTGTCCAAATCATCAACGAAATGGTACTTTTCCGCTGCACCAGGTACCGTATTTTTTGTACTTCAAGAAGGTACCAAAAGTACGATACTTCAAGGTGTTGGTTTTCCACTGGTGTATCGGTGCCGAATGACACCACAATGTGAAGGAGGGTATTTTTTTACTGAATTCTAAAAATGTCTGTAGTAGGACTGGGTGACACGCGATATTAATACCAACATCACATGTTGTGCACATCCAATTCTTACATTGCTAGTTTGCTAGATTAAGATCAGGCTTTTCTTACCTTCAGTTGGTACGGATATTATAGTGCAGGGAGTTTAAGCCTTGCAAAAACATTTTTACTCTATCATAGGAAAAAAAGCTGCAAGTTTTGCAATTCTATTGATTATTCCTTTTCAAGATTATCTACTATATCTTTAAAAATCAGCTTAAAGTTTACCTCCGCTGCTTTTGCATGAGCGCTGCATGCGTTCTCTGAAACAATCATAATCATTTTTATCCTTGCTGTTTAAATCACTCCTAGAAACGTTCATGAGAAATTTAACTCCTTTTTTGTTTCATAAATACTCCAGTATTTATTACAAAAAATCACATCGCAGTATTCGTATATGAAAAATTTCCAATACCGTGCTGTAATAGTATTATGTTATCCTGATCTTGTTGTATGTATTCTTCCAACCAGATTGTCACTTCATTTGTCCACACATCCATTATTATTAATTTTATTAATTTTCACGTCTGTGACATAATACATCAACCAGAAAAAATCGATTCCCCACCCGTACATGTATACTGGGCATGTAAATGTACTGACTGCCTCTGCTGGCTTGCTTTCTTCCCATAGTGCATCCTGATGCCATCTCTTCCTCAGGTAAATAATGCACATGTAATAAACATGACTCATTAGACCAGACCACTTTCTTCCATTGCTCCATGGTCCAGTTCTGATGCTCATGTGTTTCAGCAGTGGACAGGGGTCAGCATGGGCGCTCTGGCCGGTCTGTAGCTGTACAGCCCCATACACAGCAAGCTGTGTTGCACTGTGTGTTCTGACACCTTTCTATCACAGCCAGCATTAACTTTTTCAGCAGTTTGTGCTACAGTAGCTCTCCTGTGGAATTGGACCAGACAGATTAGCCTTCGCTCCCCATGCACATCAATGAAGCTTGGGCACCCATGACCCCATCGCTGGTTGGCCTCTTAGTTTGAGTGAAAAGAATGCTTAATGTTTCAGCATACCAAGACATTTCGGACAATTCTATGCTTCCAACTTTATGGGAACAGTTTGGGGAAGGCCCTCTTCTGTTCCAGCATGACTACACCCCAGTGAACAAAGCAAGGTTCATACAGACATGGTTGGATGAGTTTGGAGTGGAACAACTTGAGTGGCAGAGCCCTGACCTAAACCCCGTTGAACATCTTTAGGATGAACTAGAATGGAGATTGCGAGCCAGGCCTTCACGTCCAATATCAGGGCCTGACCTCACAAATGAACGGGCAAAAATTCCCATACACACTTCAAAATCTTGTGGAAAGCCTTTCCAGAAGAGTGGCAGCTGTTATAGCTGCAACACCATATTGATGCCTATGGATTTAGGGGATGTCATAAAACTTCCTTCCTGTAGGTGTAATGGCCAGGTGTCCCAATACTTTTGTCCATATAGTATATAATGGCACCCTTGACAGGCATCATTGTAATGAGATAGTCAAGTTTATGCAGTTCATCTGTCAGTGGTTTTATTGTTATGGCTGATCAGTGTATTTGTCAAAAGCAACACACTAGTCAGGAAAGTTTCTGGTGCCAGAAAGCAGTAAGTCAGCATCCTTATAGCAGTTAAGGGCCTTTATAAAGGACCCAGCAGCAATGCGATTACTGTCAGCCATGAGATTTTGAACCCATGACCTTCTGGACACAGACACAGATCCCAAACCTGCTGAGTTACACACCCTGCCAAAGTCGAAGTCATTAATACTGTAAGGCCAAGAAAATGGAGCCATTACTTTATAAGGAGTCACAGTGTCGTGCTGAAAACAAAGGCACAGATGGTAGGCATAAGTGTGTGTGTGTGTGTGTGTGGGGGGTGCAGTCACAGAAGCATTTGGGTTGTTATACTCAATGGAATGGGAACACAGGTGCCTTAAAAACACATCTCTCATGCCACAGTGTTTGCGGCGCAGACATGCTCTGGAGGTAAACACTAAATCATTTACTCTGCCACAGAGGAATGGACTCAGCCTCTCAAGGAAGTCTGCCATGCCGTGTGTGCACCTGGTAATAAATCTGGAAGTGCTCTTATGAAAGGCTGTTGACAATGAGGCAGACTTTTTTTTTCCCCCAGCATGCCAGAAAGACATCTGAACTCAATGAAATACTGAGAGTTTTGTGTGTGAAGACAGTTGCCAGTAGTAAATAAGAAGTGCAAGAGGGAAAATTCATCAGGTTTCTTCCCGTGGAAGGTTAACAGGGTTTATATAAGGAAAAAACAAGAAAGCAAGCCAAAAGAATGACTGACACTAAGCAGACATTTCTTAGTCCTAATCACATCTAGAATTAGACATCTAAACCTAGGCAGCGGTATAAAAGTGAGATGTGGTTGGTGTCAGTCATAATGCAGACTTGCTGTTCCATTAGGGACAGGCAGAGAGGGCAAGACCCCTCCCCCTCAACATTCACATGCAGTCAGAACAGTCAGAAAAAAACATCAGAAGTCCCATGATTGTCACTAAGAGGATGACTGTAAAACACAGTACCTGTTTCAGTCAGGGAGCAGTTTTCTGCTCCAGATGGACACATAGCTCACGGTTAAAATGCCTGTGGACGGAAGGATCTGGACTGATGTCAAGTTCCCGATGGCGGAGTGAGTAAGGACAGGCGGCGACCAGACTGAATTTCCCAGAAGTGAGACATCCCTGAATTTAAATCCAAACAGGCGTCTCGAAGCAGAGCTGGGACACAGGGAACTGAGATTGCCGTGTCCCAGACCGTGTAATAAGAGCCACTCCGTTACACAGCCAGATTGGTATTGGTGCCAAACAAGACAGCAAAGCAGTCTTTTGAGAGACCTGATGTGGAAAACTCTCTGGAGTCATCCTCCCCTGGCTGGCGACTGGCATGGTAACAAAGGAGCCAATTATTTCCTTGTTAGAGGGACACCCAATGAAAATAAGTGAGCTGAATTTCACCCTGCTACCGCATTCACAAGCCCAACATACTTTATCGTTATTACAGATTAGATTACCGTGTGCTCACTACGCCTGACGCGATGAAGACCTTTCCATTGGGTGCTTCAGAACAATGAGCTCCCCTCCACTAACAGTGGCTAAAGGAGCTGCAAGAAGAACTGAGGGCCGTAACAAGAGCCAGAGGGAACCTGGTTTTGACTATCAATGCCAAGCTACCTGAGTCAGCATCCTGGGGAAAGTTCTTTGGTGCCACAATAGACTGCCGTTAACACCAGGCAGACACGGCTGCGTTTGGAGTGGTGCCATAACCAGGAGACATGGACTGATGATGAGTGGCGTTGTACCATGTTCAGTGATGAATCTCAGTTCTGCATTACTGTGGATGACCGTCGTGTGCATGTATGGTGGCCCCAAGAGGAGAGGACCAATCCTGGCAATGTCGTGGAGAGACACAGCGGCGTTACTCCTGGCATCATGGTGTGGGGAGCCATAGGGTATGACTTCAGGTCATCTCTGGTAGTGATTCGGGGGACCCTGACAGCACAGCGCTATGACAGTGACTTCCTGTGTCCGCATGTCTTACCCTTCCTGAGACAGCACCCTGGTACAGTCTTTCAAGAAGACAACGCCCGTCCACACACAGCACATGTGTCTATGGACTGGGATCAGCTCGGACGTCAACTCAGACCCAGTGCCAATCTGCAGGATCTCGAGGGCCAGTTACAACAGCTGTGGGCCAACTTGCCGCAGGAGATTTACAGCTGTTGTATTGACTCCCTTCCACACTGTATTACCACATATATCCTTTTAATCTGATATTATAATTATAGCGATACAGTCACATGACCTTTCACCACGTGCAGATTCATTTCTTTTCCACCACTCCATCTGGGTGCTTAATTTTTTTTTTGTCACTGAGTGTAGTTTTAATCAACATAATCTTTAGTTATTCAGGCGTTTAATAAAATGAGGACAGATTTGCTATTGATACTAACTGCAAGCCCTCAACCCAAGATGCACTTTGGCTTGTCTGATCAGAAGAACTTCGCCATAAGAAATGTCTGGTGTCCATGGTGTTATGTGTTGCATGTGCACAAGCCTGATCTGGTCCAGGAGCCAACCTGGTAATCTGATGAATAATATAGCTGCCATCTAGGGCTTTTCTGAACCTGCTGTTTTAGACATCTAAATCTCCGTAATGGTCAGAGCCATCCCGAAAGGAAAGCCTGCCTAGATAATGATTGTTGTTTTTTTCATTGATTTCATGCAGGCAAATTTCATCTGAATACTCATTTTGGCTAAACCAAAATTGGGAATGGACTTTATCTAAATTCTATCTTGGACACGTGATCATATAGCCAGGGCTAATGTATCCCGCATGGCCACGCTACCGTATCGTGGGGTCACGAATGGGCTGGCTCGTCCCGGGCCCTCTGCCTCCCCAAGCCGGGTAGGGGTATAGGAAGCATATGCAGATAGCAACAGTTACAAGATGGGCCAGCTATTCCAATGTGGGTAGGGGGTAAGTGTGAAAAGTAATCAGTAGTGTGATAACATGGTCTTTTCAGGAAGAGATGGAAAGGATAAAGGGCTACAGTGCTGGACAGAAACATGCTCCATTCACACACTCACTATTCCCCATGTAGGGAATGAGTCAGTGAAACAAGATGGCCGTTTCAAACGCTATATTCATAGATGCTCTGTTAGTATCCTAGCAACTTTTGACAGCCGACATTTGCGAGTAGCAAAATAGAGCAATAAATAAAACAAAGGAGATAAAAGTGAATATGGATGTCAGGCTGTCACATTTCATCACTGTTAATATTAATCATTTAAAACTGTAATGTGAACTTCAGTATTTGCAGAGATCATTTTAAGTTACAGCAGCCTACTGTGCAAGTCTCAGGCAAAGTGTCT
Source organism: Mormyrops attenuatus (assembly GCA_026777985.1). Classification (NCBI taxonomy): domain Eukaryota; kingdom Metazoa; phylum Chordata; class Actinopteri; order Osteoglossiformes; family Mormyridae; genus Mormyrops; species Mormyrops attenuatus. The sequence goes on along the minus strand of JAODKC010000048.1, from coordinate 7,315,702 downwards.
AAATTATTTTCATGTTGGTGTAAAATTATGTCATGCCCGTGAAAGAAAGTTTTGTTCAATTGCATATATTCTGATGTTAATTGTTTTTTTTGGAGAAAATATACACTTGCTACTCAGCTTTAGACATTTTCTTTGACTGTGCGGTAATTAGCACACATCATGTACTCCCGGTTAACAGTTAAGAAGCGTTTCTTTGGTTTGACGTCACTGTCACTCTCCAAACCTGGCAACACCTTTACCAAAGTTGACCCTTCTGCAACAGAAAACAGAAACTGTAACCGTACGGTAACTAGTCCCTCTCTGCGGTATTGATTGGGTGCAAAATGCCAGTGGGAAACATCATATAAAATGCACTATTCAAGGAATAGAGAGTGATTCTGATTACAGCCATGACCTCAGTAATACACTGAATCTTTCACAGGTACCGCTGTATACTGTCAAGGCCAACAATAGTGAAGCTCACTGCTACAGCGACCTGTGCTACGAAGTGGGGTTAGTGGCTTATCGGGGTAACTTGTCGGATTTAAGGTACCACAGTTTAAATGGACTTCATATTCGTTCACTTGCATTTGAGACTACCTTAAATCTGACAAGCCAGTAACCCCACTTCGTAGTACAGGCCACGGGTCCCATATTCCTCTCATTCTTAACCCTGGGATTCCCTTACAGCCTCCGATCCACACACAGGGAGAGGTCAACCCTGACCCACTAAGCGTTAAAATAAAGACAAGTTAACAAAGCAGTCAGAATATAAAGTTGTGGGATTTTATTGCATATATCCAACATGAAGGAGACCTCCGGGGCCTGGCCTTGACTCGCAGTCAGCTCCATCAGTCTCTGAACACTCCACCTATCTTCATAATAGCAGCAGTTTTAAAATACTTTGATTTATACATAAAATACAGAGATTAGTGTACAGTTTTCACAAATCAGCTTTTCTGAAAAGTATGGAATAGCAATGATAGCAGCAATACGTAAATGACATTACATAGTAATAAATAATTAGTTTAAAAAAATATACAAATCAAGTGGTTGCGGAACACAGAAAAAAAATAAGATGGACTTGGCTCATTTGGACACACATACAATAGCCTGGCTCCATGTTTGTAGGTAATGCACATTGAAATCTTAGACGACCTTTTCACCCTTTCATTTACCGGTCTGATATTTATGTGGGGAAACCAAGTTATTGACATGAGTTCACTGCTTTGAGGACATCATCCCACAACTAGGAGAGGGGAGAGAGAAGGTCTTCACGCTCTCAGCTGGACAGTACCAGGCTTTACTTGGAGTTGCCACTCATGGCTGGAGCTGCAGGCCGTACAGCATGGATTTTTAACTCACAACATGCCTGAAATCTGGAGCTTGCTGCATTTTCACAGGTATATGAGGACGAGTGCATCAGACCGGAGCCTAACCAGAGGAAAGGCAACACTGACAAACTCATTTTCGTCTGTGCAATCTGTCTAACTACAGTCCTCTCGTTTAGACTCAATATTTAAAAAAAATATTTCATGCATTCGTGACAGCAAGTAGATAAAAGCAGTGTGGTGTTTAACCCTCCTTGAATATCCTGAACTTTAAAAAGATACATTCTATTCATTTCTTTGTCATGTTCCATTAAAGATTATTCACAGAATATTAACACAGACTGGTACTGTTAGTAGCATGGATTTTGGATTCAAAGTTGACATACGGTTAACGTGTCACAAAATTAACCTGTAATCTCTCGGGAAAAGCTAACGAATCCGCTCCGGGGTACCGGGTTTACGAAATGTCTCCTGAATCCGTCAACACAGACTTACAAATTTAAATTGAGTGAGAATTTCTCCTTGTTACGACAGACAAGGAATAAATTAGAGAATAAAAAAGCAAAGCTCTGGGAATTAAACCATTCCTATGTGCAAATAATCAGTATAAAAGAAAATTAAAATTCAAGCTTAAAATCCTGAAAACTGTTTGCCCTTCAAGATCCCTAAAAATGTGCCCTAACAGTGGATGGCTTTTGCCCACGTTACCCAAACGTTTTTTTGATTAGATCAGGTGGTGACATCTAGGAGAAGCTCTGCTGTGTCACCAAACATCGAAAGAGGTTTACGTTTGGGGTCCCATGACACATGCAGACAGGCAGCTATGTGAAAGTACAGGACTTAACAGAACAAAAAAAGTCAGTTACAGAAGAACGTGTGCTAGTAAAATGTATAAATCTGTCATAATATATTAAAATAGGATATAGAAAAAAGCAGGACAAAAGAAAAACAGACAGGTAGATGTCATACAATAGCTAAAATGCTAACTGACATGTGACTGACGTATTTTGCCTTGGCGGCTAAATCTCGCCTATCGAGTTTACTTTAGGTAGATTGGCTTGTCTCTCATCTGGGCCCAGAGTCAAAGAGCTTAGCCCTGGACTTAAGGGCTCCTTGACACAGACTGGTTGAGTGTGGCTCTGTGTATTGCAGCAACCATGAGCTGAATGGCTCCCCTGCTCTGAGCAGACATCAACGATTCCACGTCGTTTTAAGACGGCCCCCCGGCTGTGAGCAGGGAGCCCACCCAGGCATCCCCCAAGACGCCTTAGAGAATGCTTCGCTCCCACTGCAGTACCGCCTTTGGATGGCACTGGTAGGGTCCCGCTCCGGCCGGTGTCCTACCCCTGGTTACGATGCACTCCCCCCTCCCTCCCCCAACCCACCCCAGCGTACGTGGTTACTGCCTGGCGACTCGGCAGCCAGTGTCATCCTCACTCCACAGCAAAGCCACAGGTCTCCTCCACGGCGGTCAGGAGCTTCTCGTACAGCTTCTCATACGATTCGTAGGGTGGAATGTCGATGCGGTTGAAGCTGGGGTGGAGGGTGGGAAGACATGTGAGATCCAAGTTGCAACCGCATGCAAACAGCCCGAAGATAAACCAGTTAGCATATCAATTCTGCAGAATGTAAGTTTAAAGGTACTTAACATTTAAAACAATAAGTATAAAACTATTATGTCCTTTCGCCTGTTGTAAAACCTAAATACATGAGTATGCTTTTAAGCCACATATTTATAAAATTCCAAAACTCCAAAACCTGCATGACATGGAACGTTACACTTACCACGTATGAGCCTTTGGTAAGTTGTCTGTGTTAGCGTCTATCAGGTGGATGGTGAATAGCCTTGGTCCTGCTGAACCTGTAGAGCCTTACAAACATGCATTCCAGTTAATACTGCCCCCCATCCATCAACCCTACGAAACTCACTGCATGCTTCTCTTTCCATACAGGAAAACGCACACCGGCAGTCTGAACAGCATCGTACGACTATGCGTGCCAAATTTGGCTGCCGAATTGGGATCTATAAGCCAAAGGATATTGGCTTATGAGTCGGGGGAATCTATGCTGCTACATCCATCAGCTACATACATAATATGAGCTGCTTTAGTAAAGCTCTTCAACATTACAGGTATCTGTTAGACAGCGACAGTGTCAGAGTGTCAAAGTACAGGAAGTGTAGGCCCGGTTAAAGCGACAGCCACCTTGTAGTGCCTTGAAGCCCTGCAGGGGGACGCGGGTGGAGCCCGTGACAAACTGCAGCAGCCGCCCCCTCCGCTCCTCGTCAAAGGACTCCACAGCCTGCCAGAACCACTTGACCACGTTGGTATCGGCCACACAATGCTTCAGCCGCGTGTTGGCCTTCCAGTCGCTGAGGTCGATCTTGCCCAGGCCCCCGATGATCAGCTGCAAGGCAGACGGGGCGGCATTAGCGGAGGGAGCAAAGTCAATGAGACGTTCTCCACAAGTGAGGCCTCACCTCCAGCTCTTTGTGGTCAAACTGCTTCAGCAGATGTTGAGGGATCAGCTCGTTGAAGCCCTTCTGCAGCGCAAGGAACTGGACTTCAATCCCCCTCATGAAGCGCCAGTTCACATAGAGCCTGAATGAGAAACAAGCCCGCAGCGCTATAAAGGCCGTGCAGAACGCGTGAACACTAGAGGCGCGGCTCAGCCACACCGCCGGCTCACCTGACGTACTCCTTCTTGTTCTCCTCGTTTACCGAAATGTTGCGCCCGTTGGGCTTCAATTCGTGCTGCTGGAACTTCCCAAAGGAGTTGTGCTCGACGCAGAAGGTATGGTCCAGCACAGCTGTGATGTCATTCTCCCTGAAACCAGAGAGTCCTTCAGTCAAACACGCAAAGCCCTTTCAGCTGAGCCTCTGATGGTGCCATCTCATCTAGACCATAACCTCTAAATTCGAGAGGTTATGAGTCAGTACACGCCATCTGCTCAGGCCAAGGACCATGTAGGGAGCTTGTACGGTCATTAAAGTGAAAAGCCATCCACATTAAAGCTTGGGTGATACTGATAACGGGCAAAAAGCTCTAGCTGTATGTTCACAAACACATACTATTCAAGGCAGCTGTATTGCGATACCTTTTTGATGTATCTTGTGCTCTATTTGTGATGCTGGGTTCCCACTTGGACCTTCACAATCTGAATGTTACCAGTCTTCTCCACATCAGTGTCACATTGCATTAGTGTAGAGTTAGAGTCAACTTACAGGATCCACACCAGGCTCTTGTGCAGCTCGGGGTCCACCGTCTCCAGGTCACACAGCTGGATGGGCTTTCCCAACAGCTGCTTGTAGAAGGGCAGCGTAAAGCCGCCATTGATGTAGTGCCCGTGGAACACGGCCAGGCCCATGACGCGGCCCACAAAGTGGAAGTATGACAAGTGATCCTGTGGCGGGGGGGATAATCATCACAGTCCTCCCCCATGACTACATTCCATATCAGAGACACAGTGTACAGTTTCATACATTACAAAACATTCATTCTGTTTTCCCAGCAGAAGGTCATCAAGGTGTCAAACATCTTGTTTTACAGTTTCACGTTTTTTTTTTTGTGCTACAAGACAACAACCTTCAGAATTTACTGGAAAAAGGCAGGCAGATCAGAGGGCAAGCCTGCCATGCCTAATTAATTCATGGTGAAATGACACCTTTCTTAAGGCATGTGCTCTTTATAACAGATTGCTATGAGAACCTCCCCCCCCGGCCTTATTTGGTGGGTACAATCTCATGCAGCTCCGCATTCCATCATCCAGGCCAGCATGGACCAGTACATGGGAACCGTAGGGATTTTCCTCATATGTTCGAAGTGCACAAACTCGAGCATATTTCATATTCCATTACTACTTTTGACAAATTTACTGGAGGCAGATTTCAGGGCACCCATATATGAGAATCTTTTCACGTTACAACACTGCTTTTAACTGATCGTGGTCTATGGCCACATTCCTGCGGGCCTCAGACCCCAATCCCAGCGGGGTGTTTGTTCCACACATTAAACGGCAAAGCAGCATTAAAATGTTTGGTAAACTATGTCCTCCTGCGATGTGTGGTCGAGCACCAACCACACTCCTCATAAAGTGGGGGGGGGAGGAAATTCGTAAGGCACAGAATTTACAGAGGAAAGGGGATACTCACAGGATTTATGGAGGAGTCAGGATTTATCTGTAGAGTGTAGATGTTATCTGTGGAATACTGGAAGAGGCCATAGTACGGATTCAGCATCTCGTGGCAAAGCAGATACAACCATTCCCTAGGAAAAAAGAGGCAAAGACAGCAAGATTACCCATAAGCTGATGTTAATGTTAAGATGGCACCCTCACAGCCAGGGCGGGAAGGGGGGGAGGGGCCTCGCTTACCGGGCCACCCCACCGTAGTCCAGGCCTTCTTCTCCACGAAACTTCACCATCAGCCGCTTCTTCAGGTCCTTTGGCCTCATTTTCATGATCTGCCTGTAAGACTCCTGAAGGACATCCCACAGACATGTTCTCTGGGCACTCTTCATATCACACATAACACAAAAACTATTTTAATATAGACAGAGACAAGATCAATCCTCAGGACGACAGTCTTCCCTCCTTACATAGTTGCTGAAAGTCCCTAGGATTCCTTGACGATGGGAAACCTCACACACTCCCCTATTTCCAAGTCTAATGAGTGTGGATAAGTGCAGCATGGGTTCACCTGCCAATCACTTGGTGCTAAAGTACATTCCAAGTCCACCTGTCCATGAATATTTACGAGAAACCCAGACATCGGAAGTCTAGCAGACATGAGCACAACAGTCTCATAAGCCCCCGTTCTGCAGACTGGGCTAACCTGACAATCTTCAATTTGAGTGTCGCACTGTGATTGGATTCTTAAATTGACTCATAAATAAGGCTGCCGTAAGGGATCGGTATGAGCATGGGAGGCCACACTGATTCAAATACAAACATTTTAATAAGTAAGCTTTGGATCAGTGATGCTCATAGCTCAATACTGACACCTACAGGCAACAATTAAAAGGCGAACTAGTCGAAGCACAATCATGTAATTTGCGGAATCATTACAGCTTCAGAGTCTCTGGGAGCAGCGTACCTCAAATATCTCCTCACGGGACACCTCGATGCGGCAGTGGCCAGCCTGGGGTTGCTGCAAGGACAGCTCATGCCGTAGGACCTTCAGCTTCTGGACGAGGTCTCGCTCACAGCGCGCCTGCAGCTCACCCTCGCCGGTGTCATCCGCGGGCGGCTCCATCTGCGCAGGCAGGGCCTGGCTAGACTCTTTCGCCTGGCACTGCTGGCTGGCTCGCACACACAGACACACATGGGTACACAGAGACAGGCAATGAAGACAGGGACACAAGCAGCCAAAGCGGAAGAGACAGACAGGCAGGGTTTAGTCTGGATTTACCCAGCATGCACTACATTCTGTCATCACAGTAAAAAGCTTGAACCAAACATTATACTGTTATTATCTGGATGTGGGTAGATGAGAGTGCTCAGGGTCAATGCCACATCAGATGAGGTCACAAAAAACGAAGATCAAGAGTTCAGCGAACAGAAGTACACCCCCCTGCAGGATTACCTCATAATGTGGTGTAATCTGGGGTCAGTGAACTGGGTGGTCCTGTTGTTATGGTCCACAAAATAAATCCTTCCCGATACTGTACTCCTGACCTCCCAGCCAGGGGGCAGTGGTCCTAGATCTTCACAGCTGACACTGTTGAGGTCCCTGAGTGAGGAACAATATTAAGACACTAGATGGCACTCAGACTTCTTTTTCTTCCATCAGTTACATGGTTCCCCCTTAAAAAACCCATAATCTTACAGCTGTTATCAATTAAATTTCTGAAGTTAGTAAATCATAAAACACACCAGGATCCTTTTATTCCATCATGGAGACGACCAGGGGGGGGGGGGGGGCGGCCCGGCCCGGCGGCCGGGGGGGGGGGGGGGGGGGGGCTGGGGAAAATGCTTTGTGAGCATACTGGGCTACTCTGGAGGTGGTCACTTCTTGTTAGACGTAGGGAAGGTCCAAGACTTGTTTATATTTCATTATTAATTCTGGCTGGCAGATTGATCTTTTGGTTTTGCAGAATAAAAAATGGAGCTGGCAAGTTTCACTGCTAACACCAGGCAAAAGTATATTGGTTATCCATTGAATTTTCAGATGCAACAACAAAAATGTATTCATTAAATGTACAAAAGTACAAAAAAAATGCATTTGCTCAGTTTTTGCTCTGCTACTTGTATCTTTTTTCCTCGCCCTTCTGTGTAATTTCCAAGTTAGCAGTGGTGCTTGTGGTCAAACAATCAGCAAGCTGTGGCTGTAAATGCCTCCCCAGGAGTTCGTGTTCGAAGGAAAAGTACCTAGTCAGGAATACTTACTAGAAAAGGGTTCCGGAACTGGCTCCGAGGAACTACAATCGGACCGAGCTCCTGAGGTGTGAACGTGACAAAAGTTCCTGGTTCCGGAAAAAGGTTCCTTAGGTTCCAGACAAAAATTCCTGCAGTGTGAAAGCGCATAAAATGTAGGCTTCTATATGATATCACAGTGAGGGGAATCCATGTGGGGTGGGGGGGGGGGGTAGTAGGGGTGGGGCTGCAGAAATGCGGCGAGTGGCAGGGAGACCATAAGATATATGAATTCAAAGATCAGCTTGAGGATTTTGGAGAGTGGACATACAGCCCCTGGGGAAGACCTGTTAATTCTACTGCTGGGGGGGGTTACTGACCCCCTGTTCTTAGTCTACAGCTCAGACGCTCCCTACCAGTAAGCCTGCTCCCTTTCAGGCTGCCTACTGACTTTGACTTCGTTTTCACACCCCCCACCCCTACCACTCTCCACTGACTGCTGCTGTAGAAACTGATGCTGTTATCTGTGATGGGCTCCAAATGAGGAACAGCCAAAATGACCAGGCGTTGCTTTAGCTACACAGCAAACACATGGAAGGGTATATTTTAGAGGATCCTGCGGGACCCTGCGGGACCCGACAGGCGGCTGATTCCAACCTGATGAGGCTGAGGTCTACACCAGAGGAGGGGTTTGGGGTCATGGGGATCAATCACTCAAACTGCCCATCACGGTCAAAGCAGTTCAATACTCAACCAGTACCATACCAATAGCCAAACCAGTTCAGAACCAAAACCCAGTAATGTTTGATGTGGAAACACACTCAGGTTCAACACAGAAACATTTACATTTACAGCATTTAGCAGACCTTGTTTTCCAGGGCGATTTACAACAGTGCTTTGTAAATATGGTCACACTCAACATGGAAATGACATGGAAGGATGGTTACAATTAACACAGAAACATGTTTATGTTTGACATGGAAACATGGCCATATTTGACATGTAAACATGGTCATGTTTGACACAGAAACACAGTCATGTTTGCCACATGAACATGTTCACACTTGACATAGAAACATAGTTACATTTGACATGGAAACACGCTCATGCTGGACACAGAAACACAGTCACGTTCGACATGGAAACATGGTTACATTCGAAAAGGGAAATATGGTCACGTTCGACGAGAAAACACGGCTTCACGTTCAACACTGAAACATCATCACGCTCAACATGGAGACATGGTTATATTTGACAGGGAAACATGGTCAGGTTTGACACGGTCACGTTCGACTT
>JAODKC010000048.1:7269390-7306644 GCA_026777985.1 Mormyrops attenuatus | reverse complement strand
TTTGGTGGTACAAAGGGGACCTACAGTACACAGTATTAGGTGGTTTTAATGTTATGGTTGATTGATGTATACATATTAACACAGAAAAAGCCAGGCTCTTTGTTACCGTGGTATCCGTGGGTCATGCCACGTGCTGACGCCGGTCTGTGTGTGCAGGAAGTAGACCTGCCCCTGGACGGTGGTTCTTTGCTCTGGGGAATGGAAACACGCAAGTGGGAGACTGTCAGAGCCGAAGGAGCCAAGCTGCCCCAAGTAGCACCTGAAAAGGATGCTGGCCAACACAGGGTCCCTGTGACTTACCGTAGCCCTCGGGCAGCTCGGGGGACTGGTGCCCGTGCGGTCGGTTCTGAGGTGTGCTGTGCACATGCCCCCCGCGGCCGTCCTGGCTTCTTATTCGCTGCGGCTGGAGCCTTGGCTCATGATTGGGTGACTCGAGAAGGCGGCAGCTGCCCCCACCGGCTGCCCCTGGACCGTCTGTGTAGGGCAGTGGCTCCTCCAAGAAGCAACTGAGTGGCCGCCCAGGGCCCGAGTCCTCTAGCATAGGTCTGTAAGATGGGAGGGGAGCTCAGGAAAACTGTGCAAGCAGCTCAACCACAGCCCAACCCTGAGCCCATACACGGATTCTACAGCGTCTCCCTGACCGGGAATGGTGTGCAGCACTGTAAGGCAAAAACAACTAAAAATGAGCCAGGAAAACCAGTCAACAGCTGGACTGGGAATCAGTTTTCCATTTTTCTACACAAGTACGCCATAATCCACGGTGAAGCATTTTACAGGAGTTTTACAACTTCTGGAATAGCTTTAGTGCGCCTGCGGCCAGCGAGGTCACTAATTAATCACATAAAAATGCCTCGGCCCCAACCCAGATCCTCATGAGGCTCACCCTTCCGTTTCCAGGAGTCCTCTGCAGTCCACCACAGGTCCTCCACTTCCTATGCGATCTCGGGTCTGCAGGCTGACTGTGATCCCCAGGAGGGAGAGCAAACTCAGAAAGCAGCCTCACAGAGAGCACTACACAGGAACCAAGCAAAACGGCAGCAGCGTGTTCCCGCCAGCAGGGGTCACTGCTTACCAACTATTTGGCCTCGTATGGTATCACTATCACTCGGGTTTAGCTTGCATAGATCCAGCCTCTGGTCTAAAGGAGGGAGAAGATGAAGATTCAGGTTGTTAGATATGAAAAGAATCCTTGGTTATACATTGTATATTTATCATTTGAAATGTTACACCATCTTCCATATGGCCAATGTATCATTGTAACTACGAGGCACAAGGGCCAGGCTGAACCTCTGGGTCCAGAGGGTGCCGGGGATACATACAGCCCGTGTCCTTCAGCCTGCTGATGGTGTTGGAGAGTAACCGCACACAGCCCAGAAAACCGGCTCCCTGCTTCTTGTGGATCTTCTTGTGGTTCCACACACTGATAGTGATGGAGTCAGTTTTCCCAATATATCTGAAAGATGGAGGTGCATATGCTGGGCTGAGGCTGAACGGCCGGGTCAGCACTAGAAGTTGGGGGGCATAGGCCACACGGGACGTTTATTAGTCCCATATTCTTCTGCCCAATCACTCAGGTCTTTTGGCCAGATGTTGCAGGTCGTGTCGAAGTCAAGACTTAAGCTCAGAGGTGACTGTCTCTGTGTGGTAGCTGCCCCTAAGCTTTGCAATAGACTACTTGCTTATACTGGGCATGGGCGAACTTTGGTCATTTTAAAATCCAGTTTGAAAGCCAATCTTCTCTCTTTGGCTTTATAGGAGTGTTTGTTTGTCTTATTCTATTAATTTGATATATTTGTCTATTTATGGAAATTGTACAGCACTTTGTTGCAGTTTTACATGTGCTCTATAGATGAATGAATCCCAAGAACCGTCTGATGATATGACCAGTAATTTGGTACCCAATAAGAGCACTCAAACTTTCAGACCCTTCATCTAACAGGACGCCCCATATGAGTCACTCACAGGTCATAATGCTGGTTCCACTTGGGGTCCAATGTGCTCTTTACTGTGTCGGTCGAGTGGCACTGCCCAGAGCCGTCCACCACCACCTTCGCAAAAGGGTCCGGCAGCCCTACAGCAGCGAGGGAATGAAACAAGCACAGGGAACTCAAAGGCAGTCACACTAACTTGCCTCTCAATGAGTCCAGCCTCATTCTTTTCAGCATTCGGGTAGATGGGAAGCCCTCAGGCACCATGACTGAGACCGAGGAGAAGAACCGGGGCTGTTACCGGCTCCCGAATGCTTGCCTTAAATAGTGCAGTTAGTGTGAATGACTTTGCCGGACAGCCTAAGTGCCGGTGACTCCAGGTGCCTTGGGGTACAGGACAGCTCTCACCTGTGCCTCCAGAGTCCATCACACAATACTTTGGCTCTCACTCAGCTCCCAAAATGAAGCGTCCTTAAAACATCCGCTGAGAGCCAAAGGCGGCAGCCAAGGAGCTCGGTTGGCTACCCCTGACTCACACCACTCACCCCAGGGCGCTTCATCCAAAGTGACCAGCGCAGCAAGCTGCCCCGTTTCACTGTTATCACAAAGACAACCTTACCCAGATGCTTAGGAAACAAACTGAGATTTGCTCAAAATAACATCACACAGGAAAGGTGGCTTATGCACAGATCAGGCTTCTTGGAGAGGGAAGGGTTGAGGAAGATCTACCATCTGAATTTATATCCCTGTTTTACCTCAATACCCTACAGAATGCACACACAGGCAGGGTGACTTCTGGGGTGCAAACCCTCCCTGACATCACATCAAATTGTCTGAACCTCTCTATTAAACACGGATCTGGTTACATGGTCCAGCAGGGATGGTGGAGTGATGACGAGTGTTAATCTGCCCTGGACCTTGGCAGTCGCTGAGCCAGTGAGACTGATAAAGGCTGCAGCCAGTTCCCGTTGGCCTCCACCGCCACTGGCTTCAGGTACTTTCTCACTTCAGTGGATGTAGTATTCCTCAGTCCGGAGAGTTCATTCACTAAGGGCCTGTCTGCATGCTTTCGTTTAGTAACGCAAAAAACTTCTTCGGATTTAGCCTTCCATCTGCACTATCAAGGATCTTTTTTCCCCAGACACAAAGAAAAATTTCACCACTCTCCGACAACTAATCTTTCTGTAAACACATTAGTGCAGACGGTCATAGACAAAGTATTGTTACACCTACATCAGTGAGCGGTTTGGTTCATATTTAGCTCGTGACCCTTTCCTGATTAGCTGTCTTCATTTCGATGTCTCTTTTCCTAATTGGTTATTCTTCATGGGAATGAAGAATGCTCTGCCTTTGTTTTCACGGAAGTAAGCTACATGTACAGGAGGATGTACAGGACTTGGCATATGTTGTTTTGCTTGGTTGTGTGCAGCTAAATCGTGTTTTGTGTACATTGTATGCTATTTACAACTATTGTGGAGCTCAAAACGAGACTGTACCTGAGCCAAGTTTAAGTGCAGCTCTAGCTGACGATAAAGACATCCAGCCATTGAACATGAGAGTGCACTGAAACTGAGGGGGAGAGAGTGAGACGTGTAGTGACTAAATTTCTGGATCCTTGTGCTGTCACTGTGATGGTTCCTTTTATGTACAGCTTTGGTTCTGCAACACTACAATACCGTGATATTTCGCTTTTGCTAAATAAAATACGTGCATTTATTTTAAACACACGGTTGTGTGTGAGATTAATCAACAGATAAGCATTTATAAAAATCAAAACAAATGATTCAAAATATATACTTCACTACTTCTAGAATTAGAAAGACTTTGGTTGGACAAAAAAAAAATGTCCAAATGTCACGTTGTGCTCAAGGTACAACAAACAAATAAAAAATAAAGTGCACCACTTAAGAACATAAGAAATGTATAAATGAGAAGAGGCCAGTCGGCCCATCAAACTCATTTGGGGAGAACTTAACTAATAGCTCAGAGTTGTTAAAATCTTATCTATCTCTGATTTAAAGGAACCCAAGGTTTTAGCTTGCACTACACTAACAGGAAGACTATTCCATACTCTAACTACATGCTGTGTAAAGAAGTGTTTCCTCAAATCCAGTGTAAAATGTTCTCAGCAATGTCCTTTTTAAGGTATGGTGACCAAACCTGCACACAATATTCTAGGTGGGGTCTTACCAAGGAATTGTGTAATTGAATAATCTCTCATAATCTGCTACCATTATTTCAGTGTAACCCATAAAATATCTGTACTTTATATTTCTGCTCCCTGCATGGATTACCTTACATTTATCTACGTTAAATTTCATCTGCCAGGTATCTTCCCAGTCACTTCTAAAATATATTATAAAAAGGTTTGGTCAAATGTGCAAATGAAAAATGTCATTTACCGTTTACACGAAGCAGTGTGAATGCAGACGTTTTTTTCAGTGCTAGTGATAACGGTACTGCGGACGCAGATCTTTTCTTTCAGAAAGTCCCATAAATTTTTACCGTATTAGCACGGATGTAGCCTAAGACAAGCCTGGCAGTCGTCTCATGTCAATGTTTCTCTTCCCTGAGAAATCAGGATAAAGTCCTTTCCTTGTCAGTTCTACAAGGTGGGCTCCCTCCTAGGATTTAAACCTCTGGGTCACAAACTCACTCACTTTCTGCTCATGAGTGACACTCACCCTCAGCACATTCTCTGTGTATCTGAACTCTGCCAAGAAGCTCTACACTACTGTAGACTGTGAAAAAGGCAGTAAAGTCCAAGATGTGTACTTACGGAAGAAGTCTTTCTTTGCCAGGTTCTTGGCACATAATACTGAAAAGAAAAGGAAGCAGAGGTTACTACAGCTGTTTTACCATCCACAATCAAAAGCATGAAAAACGGTCAGACTGACATGAATAAACATGCAAGACAAGCAGATAACAGAGACAACCGCCCATATACAGAGTGAACAAGGAGGTACTCAAGAAACCGGCAGAAATTCACGTAATATGTCTGAGACAAAGACTGGGGCTGGTATGGTCAAATGCGATCCACTCAAGTCCTGGGAATTCAAGGGAAGCGATTCCAACTCCCAGTGGCCTCAACTTAATCTGATATGGCTGACATACACAGGCAATCAATCGGGTGCAGGGTGGCTCTGAGGCTAGGGATCTGTCCCAGTAAGTGGAAGGTTGCTGGTTCGAATCCTGTGAATGCCAGGAGTGATCCTACTCTGTTGGGCCCTTGAGCAAGGCCCTTAACCTGCAATTGCTTCGTCCTGGGTATGATGTTAATCTACATCCAGCCCTGCAAGCAGGTCCTTCAAGTTACATGGAGATGTGGGTGTTGGGGGCAGGATTGGCAGTCCAGCCACTGGAAAAAGAATTCATACTGGTCCATTTGTACTACGGTGGTGCTGAAGTGCTGCACTCAGGATCTCATCCCTGAGTTGGTTTGTCGTGCGGTGGGTGCAGCAGCACGTTGAAATCAGCACATTCTCCTTACCTCTACCCTCTAATGCATCATTTTCACATTTCTTTCACTTAATTTTCTGTGCGCACACACACTTATGGTACGGCATTAGGTTTTTAACATGGGGTCTTTCATGAAACAGTATTAGCTGCTGTAAAGGTTATAATATGAAATGTTGCATAAATTCTAAAATGGCTTTTTATTAGGCCTAAAAAATTTTCTCGTTTTGAAATAATGTGATGAGCAAATGACAAAGGCTGGGATTTAGGACATACATTATACGACACGTTTGACCTGGGGTTTAAAAGTATCGTGAGAATAGTTTTACAAATTCCTGCCATCCCCCTTGGGTGACAATCATTCTAACCAATCAGAAATACCGTGCTCCTCGCGTGCCAGTCGAGCTTACCAATCAGAAGTGGCCCAAGGCAATTGTTGCAAAATGGTAATGGCAAGGCAATATGCGCGAACACGTGAAACCCAAGGGAAACGCTACACTCGTGGTGCAAAAAAATATTGCTTCTGTTGCTGAGCTATAAATTAACAACCAACCAATTTCATGGTCAGAAACTGTTTACAGAAAGGTCTTATTATTTATTATTGTGACAGAATTAAAAATAGATTGTGTAAAATAGATTTGCACACTTGTATTTAGTTTTGTACATCCATGCAGCAAAGTGTGTGTTCACAAAAAAGTTTTGCACACTTATCCCTTCTTTGAGTCACAGATGTGCAAGTTTACATTTGCACATATTTTCAGGAGCCGCACTACAACTACAAATCAGGATTACGCCATCCTGAATGCGTGTGAATGGAGTTTTTCGATTGTCAGGTGAATTCAGCCAATAATACCCGAAACAAATGTCAAACGATTTTTGATTGGTTGTCATGGTTTGAGCCGCACAGATCCGGCCCACTTGCTGCTCGGTGACTGGCAGTTACAGGCTTCTGAAACTTTGGGTGCATGACAAAGCTGCCAGAAATCCCAGCGTTCCGAGCGCACGTATATTGCGTTTGTGCACTTACAATCTCAATTTGTAGTTGTAACGTGGCTTCTGAAAATATGTGCAAATGTGACTTTGTTTTACAAAAGAAATTTGCAGTTGTATTTTCAAACTTTACTGCACCGGTATACAAAACTAAAATACAAGTGCACAAATCTCTCCGTGGGTGTATGAAACTAAATTACAAGTATGCAAATCTAATTTCACACAACCATGGAATTCAGTCATAATAACGGCTCCATAATTATTAGAGGTCCATGCAGCGTTAAATCCATAAGGCTCCTGCAGCTTTCTTACTGGAACGGTTTTATTTTTATTATTGCTTTATTTAACACAGTTACAGCTTATGTGATAAGTATTTTATGTTTGTTCTCTGCTAATTTAACTCGTGTACATGGGACTTCCAGGAAACATTTTGCTGAAGGTAAAAAAGTGGTCGGCGCCATTTGCAAATGCAGCAGCAAAAATGTGTGTGTAATAATACAGACACTTTACCATGTTCGGGTCACAAGCAACCCGGCACTTTATTGGCAGATGACCGTAAAACAATAATTTTAAGCTACTTTGCCTTAAATTTATAGTAAATTGTTGCAGATGAATAGTATGTGGCATAGTCTGGTAACAGTGTCCACACTGAATCATATGACGATGCAAAAAGTTCAGTTTGTTTAGAAACTGTTCTTAGTCTTCAGGAATGAGGTGTTCAATTAAAGTGTGCACAGTCATGGTTATTTGTGGCTTGATTTTTAAATATGCATGTACCAGATCACTAAAGACCTGTGATATGTAAACAAGGATTAAAAAAGTAAAAATATACTCAGTGACAAAAAAGTTAAGCACCCAGAAGTAATGGTCCGATTTGGATGTAATTTGGTACATGCACAGACCAGCAATGATGTAATGATTTCATCTGCAAGGAGCTGGCACGTCTAGTCACCAGACACAGAGGATGCCTTGTGGACGCATTAGACAACATTACCAGCACTTCATGGAGTTTGATAGGGTTCACTGTGGGTTGCATGAGGCCGGGTGGTCGTATTGTGCAATTGCCCGGCATGTGGGGCATGTAGATGTCAGTCGCCTGATGTTGGAACCAATGGGCACGTGAGGGCACCCACACATGTCATGAAGGTTCCAGTCACCCAAGACAGACCACACCAAGGGAGGATCGTAGTATTGTGTGGTAAGCATTACAGGACCCAGTAACATCTGCGCCTGCCATCCAGACACAGGTGTTGGACCTCTCTACAACACCCCGTGTCATCCTGCACCATGTCTCGATGACTGGCATCAGCCGTACTACGGCTTCACCGCCCCATGTGTAGGCTGCCGTTAACACAAGAGCAGAGACGCCTGCGTTTGGAGGGGTGCTGTAACCGGGAGACATGGACTGATGACGACTGGCATCATACCATGTTCAATGATGAATCTCGGTTCTGCATTACCATGGATGACTGCCGTGTGCGTGTATGGCGGCGCCAGGGGGGAGGACCAATCCTGCCAATGTTGGCAATGTGGGGAGCCATAGGGTATGACTTCAGGTCATCTCAGGTAGTGATTTGGGAGATGGCAAAGCGCTACGTCAGTGACATCCTGCATCCGCATATCTCACCCCTCCTGAGACAGCACCCTGGTACAGTCTTTCAACAAGACGGTGCGTGTGTCTATGGACCGCCCACCTCATGTTGAGATCCTCCTGCAGCCAGCCAGGTCCCCCAATCTTTCCCCCAATCGAACGTGTGGGTTCAGTTCAGACGTCAACTCAGACCCAGTGCCAATCTGCAGGATCTCGAGGGCCAGTTACAACAGCTGTGGGCCGACTTGCCGCAGAAGAGGATACAATGGCTGCATGACTCCCTTCTGCACCGTATCGCCGCATGTATCCAGGCCTGGGGGAGTGCCACACCCTACTGACATGGGACGAGCAGTGTGCCCATACTACCAACCCTGTTGTCAGTTTGATCTGATATTATAATCATTGCGATACAGTCACATGACCTTTCACCACATGCAGATGCATTTAATTTCCACCACTCCATCTGGGTGTTAAACTTTTTTGTCACTGAGAGTATATATTGGAAGCAATTCACAAGTTCTCATCCTTGCATTTAAATGAAGGCCAGTTAATATTTTGATGGTATCTCATGTGGTAGTGGTGCATGTTTTAAATTATACATGGGAGACTGAACTGAAGCTTGACTTCTAAAAAAAAAAAAAAAAAAAAAAAATGATCGCAAATCAAATCGCAATATCTGTCAGGAAAACCACATTTAGATATTTCCCCAAATCATTCCGCCCTACTTTATATGAACTTTATCATAAAATGAAATAGAAATAAAACCAAAATTCAGTTTAAAAAGTCTTGCATACGAGTCACCATGTTTTTTTTTGTATTAAGAAAAAACACCAGTGCATAAAACCGGAATAATGAAAACTCAGCGTCCTCTCAAAAAAGTACACAAGTATCATAAACCAACTAGATTGTGCTTATCTGTACCTAATTCAGTTCGTGAAAGTCAACTTTTCAAACATATTAAATGAAAAATCTATTTGTTTCTTTTCATTGTGCTTCAAGTTTGTGATGTTTTCCCTCTTATTGCTGCTCCTCACATCTCGTTTTCTTTCGGATCAGATGTGAAATTTATCCATATGTCGGTATGTTTTTTCCTACTAAAAGCCAACTGTAACATAGACAAGGCTTGGGCAGTATCTAATTTTTCATACCGTCCAGAGATTACACAGTGGTATAGGGTATATTGATGGTACCGTCAAAGGCAATGTTATTCTGGAATTTTTAAATCTTGCCAGTAAAATTCACCGAACTGGGAAGGTGTTCCCCTGAAGAGATTCGCCAAGCGGGCGGGAGGTCCCCATGATAAAATTCACCCAAGCCTTGCACACATACAAAGAATTTACTACAGACATAGCTGCTTGAAGTAGGTTAGACCAACATTATCCAACCATGTGCAACTACAATCAACACTAACTAAAGATACTACTTCTGATAACTAAACATACTATTTCTGATCCATTTGAAATACATTTCTTCCTGACATTTTCATCAATGAAAAATCTTGATTGACAATCTGTCAGTTTTTGTTAACAAAATTGACATTGATCAAGGGTGCCAGCTGACCTTCTGCACCGACCTGTATGCACGATGAGCTAACCTCGGCCAACCTACAATATCGCATATCATGCTACATGTGATATCAAAAAATGGACAGGGAGGCGTTCACACGTTTTGACCAGTGAGAGATAAGATCCGCAAATTACTGATGCTCATAATAAGTGACACTTATTCAGCCAGTCTGGGGCTTCAGCAAAAGACAGAGACTGAATCGACATTGAGCTTTATCTGCACAACACAACCCCTGTCCTGCAAGCAAGGGTACTCATTACAGCACACCAACTTATACTGATATAGAGAACAGTGGCAGGACAGCGGGAGGGACATGCAGAGTTTTTTCTTTTTAATTACATGAACCAAGGCATCCAAGGATTAGGGAGAAAACATCTGTGAAAGTGAATCGGTGTGATGACAGCTCACACGCCTCGTTTTCAAAGATCCCAGTGGTTTCCATGCTTCGGATGCACGCCCACGTTGGGGCACTGCTCATCCCAGCACCAAAAGCCCAACCCCACCCCCCCCGGATGGATTAAACCTGACGTCAGCATGCTGCAAATAAGAGTACAGCAGGAGGTCCAACATACAAACGACCTGGAGCTGCACAGCAGAGACTCAGACCGCTTGAATGGAAAGGACTCCTGCTGGAACCTCACCACTGATGCAGCTTCTGATCCCTGCCCTTTACTGACAAAGAATACTGAGCACAGAGCATCACCAGCACCCAGTTTGGGATAAATGGATAAAAGGATGCATGGATGGATGGACCAAAGAGCAATATTTAATGTCAAGAAGGAAAGCAATGAACCAAGTGTGTGCAGATTGAGAATGTCCTGGCTGCAGACACCCTCTGATTAAAAGTTATTCCCTTCCCATGGGACGGAAATTAACGAGGCAGGAAAATGACAACCAGCAGTCTGTTAGGGTGAATTCAGACACAAAGGTAGGTGCCCTCCAGAAGCCACTGCTATAAATAAAACTGCTGTCTGTTGTTACAGTAACTCTCCTCATCCCTGAAACTGCTGACCCTGGCATCACACTGATTTCGTCCATCACACCTGGTTGGCATTGGGAAAGGCGCCAAAGCACAGCAACATTAGCAAGCTAAGTGCAAAAGCACGACTCTTAGGAGAAATCTTAGAACGACTAAGCAAGTTCAAACAGGGACACTGAGCACTGCTCACAAAGGAAATTCATGATGATCCCAATGCAGTGAGTCCAGGACCTCCTGCTACAACCAATGGCCTTGAGCAGGTCAAAGGGATGCTGTCCGGCCAGATCTGTGTCTCTGACACCACACTCCCCAGGGAGGCAGGCCTGGTCACTCAGCAAGGCACAGAAACTGCAGGCTGTGTGTCAGAAACCTCTCAACACTCTGATGTAAACTCGGGAATCTGTCTGGCTCCAAGTGACTTT
Source organism: Mormyrops attenuatus (assembly GCA_026777985.1). Taxonomy (NCBI): domain Eukaryota; kingdom Metazoa; phylum Chordata; class Actinopteri; order Osteoglossiformes; family Mormyridae; genus Mormyrops; species Mormyrops attenuatus. Next base: position 7,295,712 of record JAODKC010000048.1, on the reverse strand, counting down.
GCTGTGTGTGACTCACTCTGTCCTTATATGGCCTGTGTTGACTGCACTATTTTCATTTACAGTTGGCTTGAAGGGATTTTAGGAGTTGATTGTCAGTCACCATTACGAAAATGCAGTTTCACCTGAACATCTGTGTAATGTAGGAGTATAACGGTGCCCAAAATTCACTGGTCTGAGCAAAACCTAGTTTTAGGTTAACAGTTTGGTGCAATTGCAGTAGAGCAGGGAAAGCAGAATTTGTTTTTAAATTAATTATTCTTAGAACTGCAAATAAACTAATCGGAGGAGCTCTAAACTAAAGGCAATGCGCTTGTTGACCTGTCTGAATAACAAAACCTAAGAGGCACTTATTTGCACATTGTAAATATAAGAAAATCAAAAATATAACATAATCATGCTGAACTAAATCCCATTTAAATCCTGTGTTCTCTACTACCAAGTCTGGTTGCATATCTGTAGCGATAAACACCGTTATAGCCTTAAGCTCGATTTAAATTTCCTGACAAGCATCTTAAATGCTACAGGGACACTAACTTGCAGAGGCTGTTTCTGCCTTGTTCCGGTCATGTACACAAATGGGTGATGTTTTCTCGAATGAGTTAGCATGTTGGATGCGTTTCTAGCAACATGAGAGTTCGGCATAACAGAGCCAACACAGTTTTGGTCTTTTCAACTACTCTCTCCGGTACTGATGTTATGTACTGGGAAACCAAAATGTTCCAAAATCAATTATGACTGACTATAACAATCATTAACTGTAACTAACTCACAGCCACAATTAGCATAATGTTTTCCATGTTGAACATCTACTAGTGAATTCCGGTTTCACCAGTGTCAGTAAACGTAATCATTCTACCAAGCGGTACATGTTGAATGTGTACAGTAACAGTTATAGCCCTACTACAGTCTAAATGGAATACATTTTCCCCCAGCTTTCAAACACAATTTTCATCATTATGTGCTTTCAGTCCTTCCCTTCAAGTCTAGCACAATACTACGCTGTCAAAGAATGGAGGAAACTCCCTGGCAAGTATCAAAACACCTTCAGGAGGATGGCTTAAACTGGGCTTCCCACACAGTGCATCCACCTTACTGACAACCTTTTAACGACATTACCGTACTACAGTTTGACCAGCAGTTCTCACACCTGACCAGACTTAGTCCAGCCTCAGTTAGCGCTGGGCAATTAATCGAAAATTCATCAAAACAAACACTCAGAACCTCTAATTGACGTAATATTGCACAGGTTGGTTACTTCAGTTTTTTAAAATTCTGTTAATTAATTCTTAAAAAAATAATAATAAATCTTAATATTCCAGGTGTGTGTTCATGTACTGTCCCCTTAAAAACTTACTACCCCGGTGCCTTGTCACCAGTCCATGACATGGAGAAGAAGTCAAACACCGGGCTGACTGAACAACCCCAGCAGCTTATACCAAAGAAAAATGCCATGTCCATCGTTTGGACACATTGAGGCTTTAGTGAATCGGACACCGAACAAAAAGAGGTCAAAGGTAAACAGCGCGGAAAACAGTTTCCGCTACCAAAGGTAATCCCTACGGCAATTCTTGCTTGCCTACTTTGCGGTAACCCGTCTGCTTCTGGCTAGCTACCTGAGGCTAATGCTGAATGCACAGGAAACATAGCAGGAAAAAGTCATGTTCTCTCAAATACGAAGATACTCAAAATATATGATAAACGGCTAAAAACGAGCCAATGAGATACAGTAGCGAAATTACAATAAGCTATATTTTATGTACATTACTGTGCTGTATTATAGTGTATTTGAATTATACACAGTTCAGAGTTCAGTAACTTAATTTGTGCAGTACCGTAATTTTAAAAACATTCGAAAAAGCTGCACTGTATTTTGAAAATTCAGTATTCAGTGATGCTGTCTGTTTTATTACCTTATATTTGTGTAATAAATATACAAATGTCAATTAGATGGTAATCTGCCATAATTATATGTTATAATTATCAACTTATTGATCAATTGCACCCAGAAAGATGTGATCATTATAAATGGTTTGTTTGCAAGAAATGCAAACTATTTATTTTCTATTTTTTTATACGAAACTTGCTTTTTACATTAAAACTAAAATGTAACCTTCTCATGATACAATTTCATTTAAAGCGATTTGTGCTTTGATTTCAGCTGTTCAAAACATTCAATGCATAACCAAAGTCTTTCATTTGAAAAAGCTTCCCAGCTTTAATAGTTGAGCATATTCACAATACAAACCTTGTCAATAAAATTTGAGGGCAAAAAAAAATTAATAATCGTTCATTAATCATTTACAAGGTAAAATGTTCAATTAATCGTGATATTGATTTGAGGTCATAATCGCCCAGCCCTAGCCTCAGTCATCTACCTCTATCTTCATTGGTGTGGCCTAATTGAAAGGTGGAGGCTGTGTTCTTAAACCCTGCATTTGTAAACCAAAGTCGTACGGACACTGACACCATGGTGGGTATATCGCAGGCACATAGAATCAAACATGAGAGGTTTGCTGAAGATGCAAGATGCAATCCAAGGTATTTTTCACAAACTACAGCAAGATTGAAGGGGGCAGAGATGCAGACGGATGAAGAAATAAGTATTATCAAGAACGAATGCACACCTTAAAGGCAGCTTTCATCATGTTTGGTTAGTGGGGGTTTTCATTAAAATACAAAACACGTAAAGTGGCAGCAGTGAGACACAAGCCTAGGCCTCCTCCGGCTCAGCCCTTCCTAATTGGCCCTTAGCCCAATAAATGGCCGGGCAGCTGAAGAGCACTTGAATTATTTAAGATGAGCTTAGATAGCGGTGGTGGGGCGAGGATGAGGGTACTTGTTCGTTTGTGCTGCATCCCCAGCTCACCAAGTGGGCCCCCGTACCACCACAGTGTCACAGACAGTGGTAACAGAAAACAATGACATTTCCATAAATGCACGAATTCTCCGTAAGGATGTGGCTGGTGTTCTGCACAGCTGTGCCCCCACAGGTCACCCAGCACCCACATCCTTCAGGCCAGGCTCTAGAGCAACACCATTTCTAGCAACACACCCACGCAGAGGCGGGGTACAGGGAGAGGGGAAACTTCCCCACCAATGACTCACCCACCTAAATGATCCCAGGATGGGGCACCGCTCTTAGGAGCCGCATACCGGGAGGTGACGTGCATGTGGCTGTAAGGTGTTAGTCAGGAGGAAGCGCACACCACATCCTGCAGGAGATGCAGGGTTCACTCGCCAAACGGACCTGATAAGATCACAGATTTCTCAGGAAAACCATGTGAGTCACCGGCTCGTCTTCCGCACAGCGGTGTCGCTCCACCCTGCCTCGCAGGCCTGCAGCCCTGCTCAACGGCTTGTAAAGTAAAGGGAATCCGTACGGCATGCGACTGTGGTTCTCTGCATATTCCAGAGATCTTAGAAGCATGTAAGAGGACAGACCAGCGTAGACTGGGCTCTACCCAGAGGGGACACCAGACAGTCAAGCCACCCAAATTTAAGAGCTCACCACAGGCCAAGAACGACCAGAAAAGACAATGTGGGGGGTGGAGAGCTAGATGGAATTTTTAAAAGCAAATTTCACTGTCCTCTACAAACAGCAATCATGATGTTCACAGGCATATTTAACTGATGCTTGATTATACACCATTCATGTGAACTGGGTGCTCACACATTGTAATCAGTCTACCTAGTGCAGTAATTATTAATCCACGACCGATTCAGCTAAAATATGGAATTAACGTCACTTTTAAACTGAAGGTGACCTTTTGACATCAAGCTGATAATATTTTCTTTTGACAAGACATGTGGCAGAAAATTCGACCTACAGTATAATCACATCTAGTGGTAATTTGACAGATTAACAATGAAAAGCCCCGAAACATGTGGAGCAGCCAGGCAGGTCTTAAAATGATATAACAGGCCACGTTTCAGAGCTGTAAATGTACTCGGTCTGGGGTTTCATAATATTTTACCATATGACTGAGTAAAGAACATCCACAGCGAACAGAAATTAAGGAGGAGCATTTCATACCAAAGAACAGTCATACTGGACTTATTTTTGTCTTATGTACAATAATCTAATTTTAGAAAATTCAGTTTGACACTCAAAAGGGAGGATAGACCATGAACTGCATTCCTCAGACTGGGGTCCTCATGCTTTCCAGTGCTGCAGCACTCATCCAGCTGGGGTGAGTGAGACGCTTCGCAGTACCACTGGTACCCTGGAGGCCGGTCAACTGGCCCACAGCCCAGCCCAACCCAGCCCAGCTTGTACAGACATCGCCTGCAGGACAAGCTGAGGAAACATGTATATAGACAAAACTACAAAAAAAAAACCTCTAGAGTATCTGTAGCTGCTAATAATGAGGCCTTGATGTCCTTGAATTATATCATTTATCTGACAACACTAAGGAACTGTCTATTTCTGTTTGCAGGACTGTGTAAGAAACCCGAGATTATTCCCACTAAAGTACCTGCACTAATATCCATCTTGACAATGGCACACTGTAGGCCTATTCAACAGTACTTCATACAATACTACAGTATATGCTTGATGATTGAATGCGCTGTGACACGCCTTTGGGACATTAACAGTGGATTCCCCCGAAAAACAGGACTACTTCCTTAGACACCTCAAGCTGCACACTGGACAGCTGCTCTGAAGTTTGTAATGAAACAGTGAAGTGGTCACTTGGACTTTGCAAGGTAGGGTTGGTACACTCAGCGGTATGTACATTAATGTTGGGGGGGGGGGCAGGAAGGAGGGAATGATCTACCAGTTAGTCATATTCTGCTTTCCAGCGTATTTCACCAGCCCCAGTCCTCCCACTGAGCTCTCCGTCTCACATAAGCAAAGCAGGCTGACATGGGTTCCATTGAGAAGAAGGGAAGCCACCACAACATGATGGAGGCTAAAGAGAAGGGCGCCACCTGTAGGGTGAAAGTGCCTCCGCATCACCGTAGGGATTTTCTGAATGCTGGGCCAGATGCAAAAGCAGCCTGTCGGACGTACAGCGGCATATAGACCCAGCCCGTTAAACTGTCCAGGGAAAGGTACTTGAAGTTAACCAGATGTCTCGTTTGGGGGGGGTGCAGGTGGCGGAGACCACCCAGCTAATCAAGGTTAATTGCAGTCTGTACGCTACAGTGCGAGTGGCGAGACCGCCTGCTGTCTGCGAGGCGGATTTCGGGAATTCGCCAGTCCCCTTTCTCCCCCCCCCCCCCCCTTCTAATCCGACTGCCAGCCCGCGACGGATTTCAGCCTTCATCTACAGAGTGACGCTCACTCCCCACACAAGTGTGAGCAGGATTGTTCCAAATCTGACAAGGCTATCTGCAACATAAACTATTTGTTTATGAAAAGAACAGCAAACTGTAAATCTTTAGTGCACAAACTGATTTTGACACAACGTTGTAACTAGCAGATTTGTACACAGCTGGGATTTTCCCCAAAAACTTCACTGCCTTGTAAAGTGAACATGAGGAAAATGCTTCAATATGTACACAAAGGTCGTATTTAGACAGCACACACACAAGCCTCGACTTCAGCGTGTCATTAAAGTCACGCTGAGCGATGAACTTTTATTTGCCAACCGTAGTAACATAATATTCCAAACACCGCTAGAAAACCGCATTTAAAAATGATGAAGACACTGACGCCTATTATTTACAGACAAAAATAGAACTCTGGTGTGTACACACACACACACACACACACACACACACACACACACACACACGGAACTGTGAAAGCTGACAGCAGCCTCATGGGGCTCAAAGGAGACTTTGTACTTCAGTTCTTCTATAGTTTCCAGTCCCAGTTCTGGGGCTTAAACAAGGCTTGAATTCCCCACTTCACCTTGCTGGTTTCCGAAGCCCTTGGGCTCAAGGGAAGCCAGTCAGCCTTACATTTCCAATAAGTTTCCAATGGCCAAGTCTCATGAAACGTTTAGCAAAACATCTCCAGTTAGCAATTAATTCATCGTGGAAGAGCCTTTTGAACTAAAAACAAAGCTGTAACATGCAGAAGATGGTCTAGAGGTAATAAGTGCTGCAAGTTTTTCATTCCAAGCGGAACAGAAAACACAGCAAAACTAAGCAAAATGAGGTATTTAAAGAACAGCGATGAAGTTGAACGAATGCCAATGTCTCATTGATTCATTACGAGGTCCTGTACAGCTGTTACACAACCGCCAATCTGCAGAAAGCCTCCAGGTCTGTTACACACACAGCCACTCGATTTCACAAGCATCCCTGCAGACGAGAGCTCTGCTCTGCTGCTGTAAAGTAAACCCTCCTTAGCCAAGCCGGTCCTCATGTTTGCAGTTAACCTCATAAAGCTGTTCAAAAGGTGTGACCGCGGAGAGTCGGCCATACCTTCATCAAGCCTTGTGTGAATAAAAGTGATAAAGTAAAGTACAACACCTGTGACACCCGATCTGGCCGTTTCACTTAAGCAGTACAACGGCCATAAAGAGCACTCACTCAAATTCATGGGGCCCATTACCAGGATCAGCAAAATACAGCAGCGAGGCCAGGAAGCACAGGGGGAGGATCGCGTAATGACACAGGAGTCTGCGGCCTGAATGGGAACGCCGAAGGCCTGCCCATCCATAACACCCCTGGGTGGACCGCTCACAAACAGATCACACAGATCACATCCGCGACACAGGAGCGGAATGAGGCGGGAAGTATTCCATGCTTTGGGCATAACGTTGCAAAAACAAACACTTCCAAGTGGGGGGGGGGGGGGGGATGACGCTACTGCTGCTTAAACAAGTTAATACTTTAAATCAATCGTCACTGTGCAATTAAACAAAAACACACAAAAATCCAATATGTCAGGAGTGTGGAAAAAAAAAAACTTTTCCGAAATAAACCCAAAACTACCTTATCACCAGAAACAGAAACTTTACTCAGCCATCAATGAACAGTTTCATGCTTTAAATGGACTTACATGGATTGTTGTAAATCAGTGTTTGCTGATAGACTAAAAATGTTTTAACTTTAACCCCCTGCGCTATAATGTCCGTACAGTATGAAGGCATGAACGGCCCGATCTCAATCTAGCTTACGAGCGATGCAAGAATTGTATGTGCATAACATGTGATGTTGGTATTAATAATATTACCCTGCATCTATTATTTGGAAGAGAATAGTACACTTGGGTTATTTGGAGGTTTGTAAGCTATAGACTTTTATGGAAGTTGAATAAATAAAGAGAAAAAGGTCAATGTTGTGTTATCCGGTGAAATAAAACAAACTGGGAAATGATACAAGTAACTGACGTTTGTTTTGTTATTTAAATCTGTTGCACCTGCTCTTGTTTGGTAAAGTAAAATGTGTCAGATAAAGTTGGGTGTACAGCAGCTCATTTTCAGTTAACTGTTATCTGTATCTCTTTCCAGTCACAGAGCACTTTATTTTGAGACTTGTTTAAGTGAGAGAAGATCCTGTAACTTAGTGCAGTTTGGGGGAAATTGCAAAGTTTAACAATTTCTTTTATAATGAAAACGAATGCAGAAAAAGAAAAAGTTGACTTTTGTTTGTATATGCTGTAAATTATAATTCTTAGAAAGAAAACTGGAATTTGGAAAAATCAGCAGGTCACACTTTCAAAAAAAAAAATTGCAATCAGCTGAAATTTGTTAAGTTTATATAAATAATGAAGTTATGATTTATTCGCGCTCTAAATTTGTGATTTATTCATTTTGAAGTTCTACCGTTCTTGCATGAGGTCTGCATGCACTCTCCAAGCCAATCATAATCACTCATCCTTGCTCACTCACAGAAATTTAAGAAAAATGAGTGAGATCAACAAGCAAACAAGAAGTGATCACCAGAAGACATTTGTCTTTCACTGTATGGAAATATTTTGTATTCCACAGAGATGATATTACGCAAATGCAAGTGATTTGTTGCACTGTTTTGTGTCTTTTACGCCACAATCCATACAACTTTCTTCATGTGAGGGGTGGGAGCAGGGATTAATGGAATTATTCAAATAATGACTGCAAAATTTGATTAGTAATTCTGCCTGAAATATCATCAGGTTTTTTTTTTTTTTTTTTTTTTACACAGAATCATGATTTTCTCTATTAATAATTAATAACAATAACAACACAGTAGAACCTTGGAACTCAACCGGTCTGTTGAATTTTTTTCGACTTGTACCTCGACCGAAATCTTGAAACTCAACAGTTTCTGCTAAAACTTGTATGGGTTGAGGCGCATTAAACTTTACTCGCACCTCGCACGGGTCTGTCGAGAAAAATCTAGCCGCAACTCAACCGAAAACTCAGAACACGACAAAACAAAACAGACCTGCTAAAACTTTTAAAAATGTGATCCTTCGGAGCGGTTGAAATGCTCGACAGCTGTGTGAGGATCACCACTCGCACGCTAAAAGCCTAGAATCTCCACTCCCTTATGTCTGCCTTTCATTTTCACAGTCCTGTTTGCTCTGGAGCCACAAATTACCTGGAAGAGAACATTTCACTAGAGGGCGATTTGGCAGACTTTAAATAAATGAGTAAATATAAACATAGCTCTGGAAGAGCATGGACTGATGCCAAGCCAGTGAGATATAAAATCAGGAGGGTGGGAGGATGTGGAGATGCTGAGCGTGCAGTGATTCCTGACACCCCGGACGCCACACGCATACCAAGCAGGCGTGAGGCGAGGTGAGCAGCCCCACGTCATAGCGCCCATCCTTTGGCACTGTGCGTTTACGAGGCAGCACATGGTGTAATTAAGCACATGCCTCCGGGCCACCCAAGGTAGGCTGGAACAGCAGAGGGCCGGAGCATGTGGCTTCTCCAGCAGTTACTGTAAATCGCACACTCACTCACAGCACAATAATGATGAACTGCATGCCGACCCGATACGACATGATTCAGCTTTATTCCCCCAAAACATTAAGAAATGCTCAGCACAAGCTGATGTACTGTTATCATACCATATGGGCGGAGGATGGGTAGCAGTAGCTGAAGGCTAATAGCTTGAAAGCTGCTGGTCCAAGCAGTTGGAAACCTCTCCTCCCCACACCCTAAGACTTTCAATCAAAATTACATCAGTGAGGTATCTAGTTGGTGGAAATATCTGGACAGTGGAAAATCATGAGCTCTGCAGGACGATTTAGGTAAGAAAACCTTCCAGAGCCATCAGGCAGTCAAGCCTAATGTGGCAGAGGGTGGTAGGGGTGTGTGCTAGTCCACACACAACAATCGGGGGCTCCAAAGGCTCTGATATGGTTCATGGTAAATAACGCATGAATGCTGTGGGCCCTCTGGAAACGGCTTGAAGTACTGTGTCAGCAGCAGATGCAGAGGCCAAGAGAGGGGGAATCTGCGCTGAGCGCCGTGATCATGTTCAGGTGGGGTTAAGGGAGGAAAAAGATGCAAGGTGTTTGCCTGGGATTAACAGGGTGTCACTGTAATCCTGTAACCTACAGGAAGCACATGCGTAAGCAGAACGGTGGCACTGCATTCTACGCCGGACACCTGCTGATCTGCCATCTCCACCCCCAGCCGGGTCCACTGAAGCCGTCTCAGACGTCTTCACCTCCACCCTCAGATTGCTGGCGGCTTCCTTCACAAGCTGAGCTATTCTCAGAGCATCACTTCCCATCCAAACTGCTGAACGGAGAGATAAACGGGCATCGAGTTACTCTCCGTGAAAAGTCGGGAGATTACCTCTCGCTCCTTCATGCAGTCACGCAATACTTCTGGGGCTAAAAAGCCTTGCATCATTGCGTCTTCCTAGACGGGAATTTAAGTGGGGAATTACGGAAAAGTGATTCCCGCATTAGCGGGACAATGGCATAACTCTGCACAAGCCAGTTTGGGCTCCAGCTGAAGAGTAGCCCACACCCATGAAGGAAACTAAACGAGCCACACCAAGACATGGGTGGGAAGAGGACGGATCTTTCCTTAAAAGCCCGCAAACAGAAATAGGTGAGCAGAGCCTGGGGGAGCCATCAGCACCAACCGCCGTCATGGAGATCACTGTTAAAGACAACAGGCCACTTGTTAGACCCAGAGATCGACTGGCCTGCCAGGAAAGGAGGTTTATTTCAGGACGAGGCTGTTAACTACCGGGGTGGGGGAACAACAGAACAGAGCAAGATGTAACAGGGCACGGAGGACTACTGGCAGGAATTTATAATGTAGGTTAGTTTGGGTTATGATAATCAATTCACTCTGGAAAGACATGATGAGTTATGCAGCAAAGACAAAACAGCACCAAAAAAACATGCAGTGGCTTTTTTTCCCCCCCATTACTCAACTTCCACTCCACTGCAGGAACATTCCTAGTCATGGGAGAAAAATCACACGTCACATGAGCTCAGGGGAGGCATCAGTCAACCGTGCCGCAATAACAGCGATGGAAGGTGAGTGAGTATGTGACGGTCGGACACAGGCTCGCCCACCCAAGGCAGAGTTTGACCTCTTATGGACCGAAAGGGTTTCATAGGGTAGCATCATGCAGAAGATGCCCCTTCATTTTCATCAGTGGTGCAGCCAGGAAGCGTTTGCACGGTGACATGTCGTGAGGAGGCTCTGTGGTCCAGGTGCTTTGAAAGACAGGTGCCCTGCAAATCCATCACTTGTCACAGCCCATGCTTCCAAACCCCAAATCTCTGCTAAGAAACACGAGGTGCTCGTTATTAGAAATGCATGATACAGAATCTGGAAACAGCAGGGCGAGGAAACAGCAGGGCGAGGAAACAGCATCTGCACAGCTTTTCAAAGCGGTTTGTTTGTCTAAAGTCCCAACAACTCCAGGAACTAACACCAAATTTTTTTTATCTCTATTTCCAAAAAATCTATATAGCTAGGAGTAGTGTTGCCCATATAAGTCAGCCAACCAGAGGCTGATCATTGTATCTAATGAGAAAAACTGCTCCATTTGTCATTTATCAATTGTTAAACATCATGTAATCCAAATACCTAATCGATTAAGATAGTACAAACACAGCGAGATGGTTGAAAACACGTTTCTAGACTCCTGTCATGAAATTATCCACAGCTGCATGTTCTTTGAAAATAAATGCCCTCTGATAAACGTCCAAGGAATGTCAAACACCAGGGCCTTCCTCAAAGCATTTCTGGACACTCAGCAGCAGAGGACTTTGCAAGAGAGGATGGGTCATGCCAAAAGCCGGTGCCGGACCCATTACAAACCAGGACTGAGAGACAGGCAGCACCCTCAGCTGGTGCCAGTAAGGGGTTCTTCATTTTCCTCTGTGGGAAAAATGGCCTAAACTTCAAGAAAGCAGCCCTTAAAAATCCAAGAAAGGCGCCAAAGAATCTCTTCTTTCCTGCCAGGATTCAGGGAGATGGGAAACGTCGTCCTCTTATTTCTGTAATCCGACATATCTGTGTGGATCCGACGGGTTTCTCCCTTGCTAGAATTAGCAATAGTGATCTTTAAATCCCAAAGAGTTCCGAAAAACAGACTGTTGCCTGGGGTCACGAAGGAGCAGGAACACACAAAATGCTCATTTACTCTCCTGGCATCGTCAAAGCCTCGAGACGGAGGAAGGCTCTCCGTCATCTGTAGCTCCAACAAAGAGCCCCATGCAGAAAAGTTTACAGAATGCAGACATCTCTAGTGACTTCAAAACAGCAAACCAAGAGCAGGGCTGCTAAACATGAATATCACAGCACACTGCAAAGCAATGACCAGGAAGGATGACAGAAAGCTGAACCACACTGAAGGAAGCTCAGGCCAAAACGACATCTGTCCTGCTGTGGCTGTGAACTGTTGATGTTTTAAAAGCAAACTGAGAGTCTAAATACTAAAGGCCAAACTAAATGCCAAAAACTAATTTCATATGTCCATCCAAGTGTATAAATGCCATTACACAAAGTAAATCTCACTGGTAATTAAGAGTGAAATGCTCATGATAGTTTTGGGTTTATGGCACAAGTAACACTAGACATATCCGTTTACACAAACACAGATGTTCTCCGTATTTTGTGATTCACTAAGATCCAATGCAGTGAAAAACAATCCCCCTTCCATGAAAAATTAGGTTAATGATCGGCCGATGAAACAAGAAAAAGACAAAGCTGTATTTCCTTATTGTTTCGTATTGCTTAACACTGCACTTAGAAGTAAATGGGAATTTGTAATTCTATCACCCTTAAAAAAATACCTGCAGGAAGTGGCCTGGACAGTACCGTAAGCAGACTGACTGTAAAGTAACCAAACCTGTCTGGACTAATCTGTTTGTAATTCCACTCATCAATTCCCAAGCAGTGAGGTAACTCAGGTGCCCTATAAGGAATATTACAGTTTATTCTGATTTTGTGTATCTCAAATTAAGGCATTTTTCAGCTTGCATTACAAGTGACATCATATTAATGATACAAGTAAAAGCTGAAAACAGAATGGTACAAGCTTTTTCATTTAAAAAAAAATAATCCTTTCCAGCAGATTCCTATCTCTACAGGCAGACAACACAAGGGGCATCATAGTCCTTACCACTAGATACTAATAGTAATCTCAAGAACAGACATATTGTGACTTAAACAGAAACTAAAAAAAACAGTAGCTGAAAAGTCCTCAGACTTTTTCCAGAGATGAATCAGATAGTTGGACAATTTTACAGGGATCTTTCAAGCGAACAATCACACCCTGATGCTATGCAGACTAAACAGACAGTCCAAAGATTAGCCAGACATGCTTCCTCCAAGAAAAGGACGCAGACAGGTTGAGAGACATGGCCGGCTGGCCAGCAGAACTTCTCCACGCTCTTCATTACATGACACAGACATTCCTAAGCCAATTAGAAAGCCTTTCATGCACATTCGAGGGGAAGGGGGTGGGCACATGGTTGGGGTTGATTCCTTGCCTACCTCCCTCAGACACTCCTCCGCTTCCCGGAACATATTTTTCGTAAGATATGCATTTAAAAATTCACCAGCTGGGGGGGGGGGGGGCTGAAGTTTCATCTTTCAACCGCTTACCCCCCCCCCCCCCCCCCCCCCCCCCCCCCCCCCCCCCCCCAAGCGCCACCGTCCAACCGCTTCCCGCTTATCTGGTGTAGGCTTACGGGGGGCGTGGAGTCTATCCCAAGAAGTATACAGCACAAGGCTGGGAACACTCTGGATGGGATACCAGTCCAATCACATACTATTGGCAATTCAGAGACACTAATCCATCTCACTGGAGACCAGAGAACCTGAAGGAAACCCACTTGACATGGGGAGAACACAGCAACTCCAAACCCTCAACCACGGAAGTATGGAGTGACAGAGCTACCCTCAGACATCAGAATTCACTTGGATTCATCCACACTGCACCATTTCATTTTCTTTCACATAACAAAGTGACAGTGGTACCAGGTCACAGGGGCTAGGCCAAATGCCTGTTTCACCCCCACTAGACTCTGGCAGGCAGAGACTGTAAACGCAATCGATACGGCCCAAGGCAAAGAGCCAGTTAAAGCCCCAGACAGCACAACCCTACAAAACGGTGGACAGAATAGCAACAAACAAATGGATCATGGTCACTAATGTCCAGGTGGACCACATGTCTGTGACCATGCTCAATCATATGTGCCATCTGTCAATCTGGAACAAGATAAAACAAGAAACAGCGCTTCACCTCACCTGCAGGCTACTGGATTATTACATACACAGGTAAAGTGATGCCAAGTTCCCTTCTACTTAGAAATTTTAAAATGGATCAGAAATGTCTGCGCAGGAAAGCTTAATTAAAGCTAGACGAAGTAACCAAGCACCTGGGAGGAACTGATGTGCAACAGCTCAGCACTCCGGATCTCCGGATTGAATGGATATGACACACCAGCGGGTAAACTACCAGTCTTTTTTTATAATAAATAAATAAATAAATTAATTGACTCCAGGCTTTCTGAAAGCAAATGAGGCAAGATATTCACCTCACTTAAAGATAAAAAATCCCATACATTATTTTACGGTAAAGCTACTATTGTATCTGAAACTTGCATTATCACCACCACTGTGCTCCTGAAAAAGACATCTGTTCCCAGAGAGCTATATTTTACTCTTTTAAGGTCCTGTTGCAAACCTAAATTACGTCTGCTGGCATAGGCACATTAATAAGAAACAATGGCTCCGGGGCTTTAAATCTATCAGGAGCAATCGGTCGGTAAAAAGCTCATTTTTCCTTTGCATCTACCAGCACTGCAGGTTCTGGCTAAGAAGTAACACCGGTCACCAGCGTGGGAACTTTGTTTTATAATGCTACATAATCATATATACAGCATTCGATGGCAGATCAAAGGGGAAACTTTCAATCTCCAAGCTGCAGGTTTAATTATTGCGTAAACACTGGCTGTAAAACGGAATCGACGCTCGTTAGCAGACTAGTTCTCCCTGGTAGCTGTAGCAGACGTAAGGCACCGCTAAATCCAGCGTGAGGGGCGACAGCCAGCTGGCTAGACTGGATATGATCCCATTTCACAGGGTTTCCTCACACATAGCGAAGACGGGGCGCCTGCATGGTATCAGCGCCGAGAAGGAACAACGTGACGGGGGACCCCAGCGGAGCTAAACGCACCGGGCGCGTCGGCCGTTTTTTTTAAACTTCCCCCGGCACTATCATCACCACCCACCACCCTCAACGGAACACAACGTCCACTCCCAGCATGTATGCCTTTTACGAAGGCTCGCTTTTCAGGTCTTTAAGCGGAAAGGGGCGGCACGGCCGAACTGGGAGCTCCCGAAGTGGAGAAGGGCACGTAGCCGCGGCTAACCCGGGTCAGGCTTTAGCGAGTTTAGCTAACGCGCTTACCTGTCAGTCTGATTCTGATGCTAGACCCGTTTCTTCGGGTGCCAGGATTCGACATCACTCCGCAAACAAACCGAAAAAGCGACGAACTTCGTCTTCGGGTTGCCCCAAGAACCAAGCCGGAGCGCAGGAAGCCACGGCGCGCCGAGCCGCTGGTTTTCGCCCGGGTTTACCAGGGATAAACTCGTATTATTTCCCCGTCGGAAATTCCTGCGAAGATCCCAGCACTCCCAAACATTTTCGAGCTCGAAGGCGTTCTGACGTCACACCCAACGGCAGTGCGTGCGCGCACCCGAGCGACGTCGGAATGCACGGGTGCGACGCTAATTATCATTTGATCGCTTATTTCCCCAGCTTTCACACCTTTAATCGTATAACAGAAATAGTAATAGAAAGCAAGGAAATTAAAATAAACTTAATACATTAGAATTTCCACTCTTCAGAATGTTTCAGAGAAAAGGACACGTGTATGCTTTCCGCATCGAGTTTGAGCTATAACAAACCACAGATACATAGATACAGTAGCGTCCGTAACAAGCTATTGATTA
The DNA here is from genome assembly GCA_026777985.1 of Mormyrops attenuatus. NCBI lineage: Eukaryota > Metazoa > Chordata > Actinopteri > Osteoglossiformes > Mormyridae > Mormyrops > Mormyrops attenuatus. The sequence continues at coordinate 7,280,380 of JAODKC010000048.1, read as the reverse complement.
ATGCAAGTAAACTGACCTGATATACGCGTTTGTCTTAACAGCTCTGAAAGTTAAATTTCACGTACAGAATGTATAGTATAAATTATTCTCGGTACATAAACCAGTCGTTATCATTAGAGAGACGATTTCTTTTAACAAGTAAGCAAAATCAGAAATCAGTGTGTATCTCATACAAAATGACTTACACATTATGCCCTCAGTTAATCTGAGAAGACTAAATATAGAAAGTGCATAATAATTAAACGTAAATTTGTGTGTTGACTTATATTTTACAAACTTAATTGTGCCAAAATTTGTAACTGTAAGCTACATTGCATAATATTCAGAAGTTTAAAACACTAACTAAAGTGATTCAGATATCTTGTTTACAGTTAATATGCTCTGTGGTCAGTGTAAATTTAAGAGTTTATGAGTTGAATCAGATCGTTACGTCAAAATAACTAATACACGTATTAATAACTTGAACTGGTAAAGTAAGACACCTTGAAAATGATTTTATAACAATTTATCTTGTAATATTTCTATAAAATGGCTTTTTTTAGATTCAAGCAGGTGAATTCAAGTCGAACACTGGACTTGCCTCTGTTATTCGAGGGGTTACAAATGAGATGCATTTGCCAAAGCAAATTAGGAAAATAAAAATGGACTACTCCAGACTTGTCGCTTTAGGCTGTAGACATAAAGAAAAGAGGCAAAGTTGCAAATATTTTGTGGCTGGTGAACTGACAGTATTAGGGGGATCGGGCTGCATGGAAATAGCTGTCAAACAAAGGCTTCCTCTCACAAACTTGTTTACTGGGGAAAGAGGGTCCACATTAGCTGCAGCCAGGGATTCTGGCTGCCACACTGCTGTCTGCCCAGCCAAAGGCGCACAAGCCTTTCAGTGCAGCCTCCTCTGGAACAAACCACATAAAACACAATGAAAGTGGAAATGGGAAGAACAGATAGTAAAAAATATACACAGAATTTACAACATTGTGACATGCAACAGAACAATAAATTATGTGTGTCTTACACTGGGAAACATGATTTTTACATTATATTTCAATACAAGCACCCTTTTCTAAATCCATGCAGCGTACGCTCTTTTGACCAGTTGACGTACGTTCAATCGGTTGACTATTTTATAGGCAGATGGTTTTAAATGCTTTAATCAAGAATCTGGGAAGAGCATCGTGGGGCATGTTAAGTACAGTCACATAAGTAAGCAATTATCCTAAACCATGACCTAACTGCTGTAGGTTTTCTCGCTAATAATTTGGTGAGTTGATGCTATTTACTGTGGCCTGACGGCTGGAAAAGCACGTTTTGTGTAAACCAATAAGATTCCACACATTGTGCCTGTAGGGATCCGGTATCGGAGACAGACAAACACAAATAAAATTCATCAGCTGCAATGGAACAGTTTAAATGGATCATTAATTACTCTTGAACAATAACAACCTGGAGCGATCAAGCAGCACTAGAATATTTCCCTCTTTTTGTTATCACAAGTAAAAGGTAGCATGCTACAAGATTGCCGGGGTATGGGCCCATGTAGCTATCAGTTTCATTCAGGTAAAAATATACACATAAAGGTAACAAATCGCGGATACCAAAAAGCCCCCAAAAGCTATTTTTTGAAACACATTTATAACCAGGGAAACTATATAGTCAGCTAAACTAATCTAATGAAATAAATGGGGGTCTAGAGTTATCTTGCAGCTCTGATCAGACCAAAAGGCCTGGCAGAAAGGTTTACTAGGAAAAGGAAAGTTTCTATTGAAGGCCCACAGTCCTTAGGTAGCCAAAGAGGCTGATAAAATGGCATCTGTTGCCCTTGGGAGAGGGAATATCCAGGCAACAGCACATTTATACGTTATGTATTTCAACTTCACTTATTTTAATATGCTGTTGTAACCAACAGTATCTTTCATTTGTATATTTTTGGTTACTGCCCACCTCTCTCTGTCTGTTTGCACCTAGCTGTTGGCTGGCACCAACCCGACCCCCCCACGTTGGCCTAACTACAGTTTAATTCCTCCAGATGACCACACTGGGCATTGCTGTAACAAAAAGGGGTTGTTCTAAAATAGGTCATCTTCCAGCAAGAAGGGAAGGTGTGTTTTAAAATTACCCCGAAGAGCAACACACAAACATTTATAGCGACTAGAACAATGGCACAATTTAGAAAATTGTCACTTTCTAAAAAAAGATTGTTTTGCCCTAAAACATAATAGTGGAAATGTACATATGCAATGAAAGGGCTTACAAATTATGTACATAATAGCAACATTTCTGCTTGCTTTTTGGGAGTCTACATTATTAAATATGTCTAAATAAAACTAACAGCAAAAAGGCTTTTATTCACTAAAAATGTACCTCAAGGGCAGAAAACTGGTATTTTTTTTTGCAATGTTAAGCAGAAAAATGAATGCAGGGGTGCACATCAAGGAGAGTTTGGTTTTTTATAAATATATATTATTTATATATATTAACCCCCATCAACATACACTCCATCAAACGATTCCCCTTAGAAGCAAACGGCCAATGAGCTTTCAGTAGGTGATGCATAGCAACAGCTGTTGCCAAGGGATCATGTACTGTCCAAGTTTGCTGAAAATGGAGGGCAAAGAGATGCCGAGAAAAACAACAAAAGAACATAAAGAACATAATAAACGATTAAGGTGAAACTAGAGGTGGAACTGGGGAGTTCATGGGGGGGAGGAGCCAGAAGCTGGACTAGAACACCAGCAAAGAAGACTGAAACACCAAGTGCCAAGGCTCCTGACTAACCATGCCATGTTCTGCCAATTGTTTCCCAGTGAGGTCCAGCCCCAGCAGTTGAGAATAATTTAAGCCACAAACCTAAAACTTGCTTATACAGACCCTCAGAAATGCACAACTACTGTTTAGCTTCTTGTTGCTGTGGTGGGACAGCCTCCTCCTGCGGGATTGGGCCCTCACCTGAAAGTGAAAGATCAGACGGCCCTATCCCTTATTGGGGGCCCAAGATGATGATTATTATGTGCTGCTAGAGTATGTGCTTGACATCTGTAAGTTCTAGAACAACCACAATCACAGTTCCTCTAATATGAAGATCTTGTTAATCTATTTAGTTAAGTACTAGACAGAGAGAAATTCCATTTTTTTTCTTTACAGATTATCCTTTAATACAATTCAGGGGCACTGTGGTGGCTCAGTGGTTAGTAAGTAACCTAACTTCCACAGGATTGTCAGTTCGCGGTCTGTGCTTGTGCAGTTCTTCTTGTGTCTGGTGCCATTTTCCGTGCATGACAGTGCTTCTCTACAATGGACTGAGATCAGCTCCTGGCTCACTATGACCCTGCACTGAATAATTTGGAAAATGGATGGAGGATAAGCGCCTACTCAATGCAAGGACAGCATTCAAACCCAAGGCTAACGGTACCCATATTCTTCAAACAACATCCAGACAAAAAGAAACTGAACACGCCAACGAGAACAATCTGTCACATACTTAAAAGGACACCACCGCCTCATTTGTTCTATGTCACAACTCAGCCCTAGGGGGCGCCGAATGTATTTGATGCAGCAGACCCACATACGAAGCCCAAATAAACGTTTTGTGGAGAGTGCGTGAGTCGTTTTAATAAGGGAGATGACAGCTCATTTGGAATGGAAGTTACTCTCTCTAGCCACTATTGGTGTAATACTAACAGCGGCACAGTCAGGGAAGCCAACAGTTTGCATGACACTCACGGTTACATGCTAACAAAACCCAGGCATTTCACAGCAAACATTACAGGGTTACAACATTTACTATTAACAGAAATACACAAATACACATAATAAGTGCAGTGCAAAGGACGTTGGTAACTGCATAATTAGTCCTGCTGACGAATCCTGAGGCATCACATTCATCTCAGCCAATCATGGACAGTGCATGGGATCAGAACAAACGAAAGAGTTTGCCTTGGGATCCAACACAGGAGGTATGCCGAAACAGTGATCGCCGCAGTGATTAAACATCATACATGCCAAAATGACTTCAGTTCCGACTCTTTCATCTGAAGTATGCGGCCAGGTTCAAGACGACAACCTTCTTAGTCTAAGCTCCTTAAATTGCTTACCATTTGCCTCGCCTGCTGGTTAAAGAATGCTGAAGTACGTGGGATTGTTCTCTGTAGTCACCCCAAATCATTCTGTTAATCTAAAACCCGCTCCCACCACAAAGGTTACCCTTGCAGCGGGAGATTACAGTTTTATCGGTATCTGTGTACATTCCTAGCCACCATGGCTGCAGTCTGGCCTGAGGGCTAGACCTCAGCCACTACACGTGGATGCCTTGGCATTGAGAACAGAAATAAGGAAACATCCCTTTCAAACAAACGAGGTTTCGTCACCTTTAAGCTTCACCTGCAGGTGAGTATTTTTGACCACGTAAGTGACATGGCCAAAATGTATATAATTGGTCCAGATGTGGGGAAATTACTCCACTACATCACTCTGGAAAACAAAATGTGGACTGACAGTCCTCCTTGAATCAGGAGATCTGCTCGCTCCTCCATCAAGGCTTAGGGCTAATTGACTGGCCACACCTGGAATGGCTTTGTGGGAACCTTTGGGGCTGGTGATGAGGCAGAACGTAATGTGACCTGCACTTCCCAAGAGGCACCACATTCATGTCTATCAGGCAAGAATGGGACAGCATTTCACTTTCAAAACTCCAGCAGCTGGTTTTAGTGTTTTTAAAAGAAGGGGTGATGCAACACAGCGGTAAACAAGCCCCTATCCCAAGTATGTTGAATCGTGTCGCTGGCATCAAATTCAAACTGAGCATATATTGATCATAAAACAATAAAATTTCTCAGTCTCAACATCTGATATGTTGTCTTTGTTCTATTTTCAATTAAATATGGTTTATATGATTTGTTAATCATTGCATTCTGTTTTTATTTATACTTACACAGTGTCCCAACTTTTCTGGAAACACTCCAGCAAGGACACATACAGCCTGGCTCTTCCCTGCTTCTCATTAATTAAGGGCTTCTTCCTTGCTTTATGGGACCTCCATCCTGCTTCTAGGAGCCTGATACGAACTGTCCTAGCAGTGCACTTCACACCACTTAATGTTTCCAATTCCTTTTGAAGGTCACTTGAGGTCATCCTCCGATTTATGAGAAACTGTCAGATAAGTTAACAGTCATCTCTGGCATTAGGAACTTGCTTCTGTCCTCTGCCTGACTGGTTTTCGGTCATTGCCAGTGTCTACTGCTTCACATTGCTCTTGTGTACTGCTGTCTTAGAAAAGCTTATTATATATTATATATATTATTATATTATAGAAATTTATTTTCAATTAAATATGGGCTTATATGATTTTCAAAAAATTGCATTCTGTTTTTATTTACATTTTACATACCCAGGATTCTTTGCATGCTCTATGGAATAAACCTTAGGGTGGGATAAGCTTATGACAATGTAGACCAGACCTATCCTGACTCCCCACTGGAGTCAGATCTGTCCTGTCTACTAGTATTCTTACACACCATTTATTTCGGAAACAAAACATGTTGTAAAAAATGACCTGAATATACATAAAAACTCAGATAAACTCCCATTTTGATCTAAAAGCTTATCCATCCAAGGAGGATCAATTTTATCACACTGCTATCGAATGTGGTTTGAATAAAGTCATGGGGGTTGAAATTGTTGATTGTCATCCTGACATTTTGGGACTGAGACAAACACCGCACGTCAATATGATGATGTGCGCGTGGGTGTCTAGGTGTTTGTGCATTCCTTACTCAATACTGCCATCTAATGGATTCATAGTTGAAAGCACAAAGACATCCACTCCAGGGGGAACTGGTTTTGCAAGACCCTGAACTCTCCCTCAGATGGTGGGACTGATGAGTTCATTGTGCTGGATGGATCATGATTACGACTTTCTCCTGCGTAAAAGAAATATTCCCATGACAGTTAAATCTACTGTATTTTTTATAACCACTGTAAAACATCTTATCCTGGATGGGACTATGATGTAAGCAGCTAATTGTATTTGTATGCTGATCACATCTATCAAACAATCTGTACTTTTTAGTTTGGGTTGGTGACACAGGGAGGACAGAAGAGACAGACGTCAGTGGATTTGCAGCTGTGTTAAGGTTTATGACAGTGTTAATCTGAAGGAGCGCAAATGTCTGTTTGTTTGTGATAGGATCTAACAGGGTAAGTGTGCTGAGGTACAACTTCTGGCAAAAGTCTCCACCTATTCAACAGCAGATAATGGAGATAAACAAAGCCTGTGTTTATGGTAAATGTTTGTAGAAAATACTGACGGGCATTGAAAACAGAACGTGGATAATAACCACATTTTCCTCAAGATATCAGTATATCTACTGGGTCTGTAAGGCATGCGTTTTCAATGTGAAGCGGCCATTTACCAGTCACCTTTATAGATGATTTTTTTCACCATCCTCTTGAGCCTAAAGCAGTGATGAGGCTGTAGCAGGCGAGAGAGCCCCAATGGCTCATGGTTGCTGAAGCTGTTTGTGAGACGATCCCGTTGGAGTCTTCAGTGTGTGTGCACTTTAAGATCACTCATCAGCTGGCAAGTGGTGACACTAACATTATCCAAAGCAAGCTTCACCCCCCTGGGTGAAGACATGCCTTAACAGAGCGTACATGGAGTGCACAGCATGCGTGTGTGTGTGTGTGTGTGTGTGTGTATGTGTTGTTTATAAGGACATCAGTCTCTACATAGTAATACCACATTAATTAAAACACTTTTTCTTTCTAATGAACAATCAAAAATAGAATTATTATTAAACACATTATGAGAAACGTTGGGGAAAATAAGTCAGTCGGTTTCGATGTCTTACGATGCCTCCTGGTGTTGCTCTGTCAGCGGCTCAGGGACAGATAATTGGGTGTCATTACCTCCTGGAGGAAGCCCTTGGCATCCACCTCCAGGGATACTGAGTAACAGCTGAAAATGCTGCATTCTTTTAGGCAGAGTCTTACGCTGCACTTAAAATAGAACAACATTTACAAAGGTTATACGTATTTAAGGGCCGGAAAACAAATATTATAGCAATCAAGTGCACCATTTACATTCAAACCTTGTACTTAAACAAGTACTTTGAATCCACTCAAGTCAAGTGAATACATGTGTTCTTATCATTAGGGTGTTGTGTATTTTTATTCGCATATGTTTAAAAAAAAAAAAAAAAAACATTTTTTGTGCAAGAAGTTTCTCCTTCAATTGTAAATGTATTTGATTTAGCTGAGCTGGTGGACGTGTAATCCTTCTTTAGATTCCCGAAAAAGGACACAAGGAGACTGCAGAATCCCCCAAACACTGACCCTTCAACTGATCTTCCCCAGAAGGACCAGGGCTGCTATGCTAACTATTGGGTAATGGCTTTTTTAATAGTTATGGCCAAATCAGGAGCACCGCGCATTACATATAAAAGGACCAGCCACCGTGGGCATTCCCATCAACCCCGCTGGCCTCTCTGCCACTCCGGTAAGTTCATGCATTGGCCATCAGCGTTAGCCTTTAGCTGATCCTGATGCTGAGTCATATTGAGTGTATGGGAACGTGTGTTAGCAATCACTGCTTGTTAGCTCAAGACAGGTTATCTAGTTCATTAATTAGATCAATGTAAAGTTCTCCTTCAGTGTGGTGCTGTTTTGCCCGACGCAGCTCCAAATACCTGTTATCGTGTCGGCTGGATCCTGTGGTTCTGGAGAAGTAAGCTGCCATGCCTGGTGCCTACAAAGGAGAATGTGGGGAAGGTGTGGACCCCATGCCCTTCCTGGCCCCTTCTGAGAAGGAGAAACTGGAGGCCATGAACAAGTCCTACGACATCAAAAAGTCCTGCTGGGTGAAGGACGAAAAGGAGGGCTTTGTTCCTGCTGAGATCCAGACTGACCAGGGTGACCAAGTTACTGTCAAGACGGTGAAAAATGCAGTAAGACCCCTGTTCGTTCTCCACATGCTTTCGGTTTATACATGCATTTAGACAGGATGCACTAGCTATCATGGCAGACAGCTAAAAGGTTCTTCAAGGCATTTGTATTTTTGTTCGTCTTTATTGAATTCATTTGAATCACAAATTATTTATTCATTTGAACTTTGAGACACAAAAGCTTTCAGAAGACACCAGACTAGGGTCAACTGAATACTTGACGGTAGCTCCGAAGAAGTTATGGGATTTCATTAGCTCTCTCCTCTAGACCCTCACCCTGAAGAAGGATGACATTCAGCAGATGAACCCGCCCAAGTTCTACCAGGCTTCTGACATGGCTAACTTGACCTTCCTCAATGAGGCTAGCGTCCTGGAAAACCTTCGCCAGCGCTACGTCTGCATGAGGATCTACGTAAGTCTTGATCGATTCTTTGGCCTTTTTGGGTCTTGGGCTTTTAAAAACCATACTTCCAACATTAGAAAAGTCCTAGTATCCCTGTTTAGCGCAAACTAATTTAAATGCATCTATAAGAATTCAGTACCTGCTCTAAAATGATAAAATCACATATACTCACTTAATATTAAAACGGACTACCAGTGATTTCATTTCATGGCAGTTACTTTTTAATGGTGGCCTTCTTGGCTGTGGGTTCAGGTCCCTAACCTTGCCGTTTGTGTGTGGGACTCACATGTTCTCCCTTCAGGTGTGTGTGTTTTCCTATGGCCTCAGGACCTGGTATAGAGAATTCCCTGTGGATACAGATAGATCATGACAATGCCTTGCATAAGCCGTTATGGAATATGGATAATCATCCATAATCGTCTTATGTTATCATGCCATTACCAACGTCTTAACCTCTCCTCTCCTCCAGACCTACTCTGGCTTGTTCTGTGTCACTATCAACCCTTACAAGTGGCTACCCATTTATGGGTCGAAAGTTGCCCAAATGTACAAAGGGAAGAAGCGTAACGAGGCCCCTCCCCATCTTTTCTCCATCTCTGACAACGCCTATCACGACATGATGATGGGTAGGTTAACAGAAGGTCATTAATCCCCACAATGACCATAATCACTACATTAATAACTAACTGCACAATGGTTAGATGTTTGTATGAGTCCTTGAATACAAGCCCAGCCCACAGGTAAAATGCAAGTAAATGTGTACATGCTGTTTAGTAAACAAGCACCTTTAAAATGCTACTACTAAAATGCTACTACATTTCTAAATATGCTTTTGATTGTTTTATTCACCACAGAGCACGAAAACCAGTCCATGCTGATCACGTGAGTATCTGTCACAGGACCTGGAATGGTGTGCGGTGCAAAGTGTTAAACATTGTTGTTTTGAACTCCTTCCATTCTTAGCGGAGAATCTGGCGCCGGCAAGACTGAGAACACCAAGAAGGTTATCCAGTACTTTGCCAACGTGGGGGCCGCTGCTGGTAAACCAAGTTCAGATTGCAAGGTAAGCAAAGGTGATTCTGGCTTATGACTCGCCCTCATTTATTAGCATGTAGCCCTCCCAACTAGGTCTAAGTCTACAAGTAAATCTTTAAGTAGATTTTCTTTGTCATAGGTGTTTTGTAATTGTGACATTCATTTCCTCCTACTTTTTAAATATTGTAGGGCTCCCTGGAAGATCAAATCATCCAGGCTAACCCTGTGCTGGAAGCTTTTGGCAATGCCAGAACCACCAGAAACAACAACTCGTCTCGATTTGTAAGGCTTAACAAAAACGCCACGCACTTCTTACCGTATGACTGCATGATGGTAAACTGCCACTCAAGAAAGAAACTCAATTTCAGTTGGTGGGACAGATTTAGGCTGAACACTTTGACTTGATAAATCAAAGCAATCAGGAAAAAGCATTGAATTTTATTTCTGTAATATAATGATCCTTAATATATTATTCATTAAGGCAGAACTGCGTGTAATGTTTTCCTGTCATCCATTCCAGGGTAAATTTATCCGAATCCATTTTGGGCCAACAGCTAAGCTGGCCGGTGCTGACATTGAGACCTGTAAGTAACTGATTTCCCCGTGTAAATGGCCCATTTGTTACGGATTAATTATTGAGGGACAGTTTTAAAAACTCGATTACTCTTTTCAAATTACATTAGTTTATTATGCTAAAGAAAGGCTTAAGCTGTGACTATGTTATCTAAACTGACTTCAGATCAGCTCCTGTGCCTGATTGAAGCTTTACAGTATAAGCATCTGGCATAAGCAAAGATATACCAAGGTAATGGCGTGGCTAAGAATGACTTCACTTTCCTCCCTCGCAGACCTGCTGGAGAAGTCGCGGGTCATCTCCCAGCAAGCCGCGGAGCGCGGTTACCACATCTTCTACCAGCTGCTGTCTGGGAAGAAGCCGGTCCTACTCGGTATACCTTCCAATTTTCCACGTTCAACAAATGTTGGGAACCGCTAGAAGGAGGGCGATTTGTTACCTCACAGCTGGCCGACTTGAGCTCGTTAAATCGAGGATCCCGCTGTCTGTTTGCAAGATGGCTGCAAAACAACAGACACAGCATTCATCTGCAGGGCCCTCCGGGATCTTAATTTGAAAGATTTTTTTCAAACAGAATTCCGTCTCCCTTGTGATATTTTTCATAAATTGTAAAAATGCAGTTCAAAATACAGATGCCTCACTGTACCACGATGGTGTCCTTTCCTTTGCCAGAGGCGCTGCTGCTAAATCCAGACCCAAAACAGTATGTGTGGATTTGCCAGGGCGTGACCACAGTGGACAATATGGACGACGGAGAAGAACTAATGCTCACAGATGTAAGTCTATATATACATAAAAAAGATCTGTCAGGCTTCCCTTTATAAGAGTCATCCTACTAAAAATCCAAATAACATAATAGAGAGGAATTCCAATGAGGAAGTCCACTTGTTTCAGTATTAAATACACAATATAAATTAGCAAATTACATGAGATTTGGAACATTTTCCAATGCCTGAAGCACCATATAAGAACATAAGAACATAAGAAATTTACAAACGAGAGGAGGCCATTCGGCCCATGAAGCTCGTTTGGGGAGAACCT
>JAODKC010000048.1:7246043-7269290 GCA_026777985.1 Mormyrops attenuatus | reverse complement strand
TTCTAGTTTCTGTCTCATACCATTAAAGTTAGCCTTCCTCACATTGTATACTTTAGTTTTGGACTTTACTCTTCGTATACCAAAATTAACCTCGAATTTAACCATGTTATGATCACTACCTTCCAGTGGTTCTAAAACCTCTAATTTTCCAATCCTATCCTGGTTATTTGAGAAAACAAAATCAAGAACGGCTTCTCCCCTGGTAGGGGTATTAACAAACTGAGTAAAAAAACAATCCTGCACTAATATAAAGGCAATGATACCCTTTTATCCTGGTCTTACCTGCTATGAGGGGGGTCTGCCCAACGTCGCTGGGATACCTAACGCTCACTCTTGCTTTTCAAAGGAAGCTTTTGATGTGCTGGGTTTCACCACGGAAGAGAAGATGAGTGTCTACAAGCTCACAGGTGGCATCATGCACTTCGGCAACATGAAGTTCAAGCAGAAGCCAAGGGAGGAGCAAGCGGAGGTCGACACCACTGAAGGTGGGCTTGAGGCTCCGGCTGCACACCATGTTTCCTGCATCCATCCATCTTTTCTCTGTCCTGTCTCTGATTGAGACATTTTTTATCCCCCTTTCTATCCTCTTTTCGTTGTTGGTCTCATTCTCAGCATGAAAAAAATAAATTCAAAAATCTTAAATAATAAATTGCCTAAAAAAACTATGAATTTTAAGGGTAATGCTTTACATTAATTGCACCTTCATAATGCCTTTTATTGCATTCATAAGCACAATACAAGAATACCATTCCTATATAGCATCCTAACATACCTTAAATTTAACAACAAACATTATATAATAACAAATATTATAATCGTATAATTGTATAACATTTGTTATTCATGTATATTAAAGCTGTTAAAGCATGTTGGGACGTTAAGGTATGCTTTAGAATGTCCTATGAATGCATAGTGAATGCATTATGAAGTTGTGGTCAATAGAATATGCTTACTGTAATATGGATGCAAAAAAAGCAAACTACATAAATTAGCAGTAAATAAATATATCTTGCACCTCTAAAAATGACTTATTTTATCGGCAGTTTGATCTAACAATCACCTTTCACATGCTAATACTCTTACATTGTGTCTTTGGTTTCGTTCAGTGGCTGACAAAGTTGCCCACCTCATGGGAGTCAACTCCGGTGACCTGCAGAAAGGTATCACCAGACCTCGCGTCAAGGTGGGAAACGAATTTGTGACCAAAGGCCAGAATCAAGACCAGTGTGTCTACTCCATCGGCGCCCTGGGCAAAGCTATATATGACAGAATGTTTAAATGGATGGTCACCAGGATCAACAGGACCCTGGACACCAAGATGCAACGCGAGTATTTCATCGGTGTCTTGGATATTGCTGGCTTCGAAATCTTTGAGGTATGTTTGACAAGTGCAAACTTTTTATATTATTTTTAAAGTCTCCCCCTCACAGTAATTCTGCAGATGTTTGCTTGAACATTTTGATTACTTTTAGGAATTGTCATAATAAATATAGATATATTACAGTATATTTTTCTGTTCCCCTACTTGTAGTTCAACAGCTTTGAGCAGTTGTGCATCAACTTCACCAATGAGAAGCTGCAACAGTTTTTCAATCACCACATGTTTGTGCTGGAACAAGAAGAGTACAAGAAGGAGGGGATAGAATGGGTCTTCATCGACTTTGGCTTGGATCTGCAAGCTTGCATTGATCTTCTGGAGAAGGTGAGGAGACTCTAATTGTTGAAACGTTCATTTGGTGGTTCAAGCAGAGGTCATAGGTCCATCAGCAGAGAATTTTTTTAATCTTTGTCCTCCAATACTACAGCCAATGGGAATCTTCTCCATCCTTGAAGAGCAGTGCGTGTTCCCCAAGGCTACTGATGCCACCTTCAAGGCTGCCTTGTATGAAAATCATCTGGGCAAGTCTGGCAACTTCCTGAAGCCCAAGGGCGGGAAGAAAGGCCCCGAGGCTCATTTTGAGCTGATCCACTACGCTGGCACAGTGAGTTCACAAGCCAGCCAGCTGTGTCATGTGAAGAGCCTTTGAGTGTCATACAAAGAGTGCCCTTCTCTGCCCATCTCTGCTCTCAGGTTGGGTATAATATCTCAGGCTGGCTGGAGAAGAACAAAGACCCTCTGAACGAGACGGTCGTTGTGCTCTTCCAGAAGTCCTCCATGCCTCTGCTGGCCCACCTCTTCAAAGAGGAGGAAAGCGCTGCTGGGACTAAAAAGCAGAAGAAGGGCTCTTCCTTCCAGACTGTTTCTGCTTTCTACAGGGTACTTACTCCTCATCTGTCTGATTGTCACCTGTCCTTCTCCCCAGTCTGACACCTTTGCGCCTTCTCGCTTTGCATCTTCCCCTGATGCCTTCTCCCAACAGGAACAGCTGAACAAACTGATGAGCACATTACGCAGCACTGCTCCACACTTTGTCCGCTGCATTGTGCCAAACGAGTTTAAAAAATCGGGTAAGCTATAGTATCGTGCTAACGCTAAACACATTCTGCTCTTCCCACAACTGTTAGATGTGCTTTTATCACCGATATTGATGGAAAGTTCTGGCAAGGCGTGGCATGATTATAGCCCACTCACTGGCTCCTTCTGCGCGCTCACAGGTGTGTGTGACGCGTTCCTCGTCCTGCACCAGCTGGCGTGTAACGGTGTCCTGGAGGGGATCCGCATCTGCAGGAAGGGCTTCCCCAACAGGCTTCAGTACCCAGAGTTCAAGCAGAGGTCATGCCCTCTCATTTATTAAAGCTCCCTTCCTACACTGATGTACGGAAATGTGATGAATGTATGGTGAAAAGTGGTTCCTGTCAGGCACCTAGCAGAAAGTCAACAATCCAGAATGAGTGAAAGTAACATGATTTATCTGAGCCATTCAGATAAATTGATTTGTGATTCCATTGGATCTCCCTTTTTCTTCCCTCCGCGTTTGTGATTTATTGTCAAATAATAAAAGCCTACAGCTACCTTTTAAATGTAGCTCATGACAATGTATCTATCCATTTGTTATAGATATTACATCTTGAACCCCAATGTCATCCCAAAGGGATTTGTAGACAACAAAAAAGCCTCTGAATTGATCCTGGGCTCCATTGGATTAGACGCCTCGGAGTACAGAATAGGACACACCAAGGTCTGACATGCACTTGTCTTCAGGTTGACTGTATATCTTTATACCATATGTTCATAAAAAACTCCTTGATACTTTTAGGTGTTTTTTCGTGCCGGAGTGTTGGCCAAGCTGGAAGACATGCGTGATGAACGTCTAGCAAAGATCATGACGATGCTTCAGGCACGCATCAGAGGTGTCCTCATGAGAATCGAGTTCAAGAAGATGGTTGAAAGAAGGTAAAATAAAAACACGGCATTAATTGCATTTCTAAAGCTAGATACTTCCCTTCCATTTTCAATTTTTTACAAATCTAACCTATGAATCAATGGGCCCTCTCTGTGGGATGGGTCTCTTTCATTTCAGAATTGCTCTCATTGCCATCCAGCGAAATGTGAGGAAATTCCTGCAGCTTCGTTTCTGGGGCTGGTGGAAGCTCTACACAAGGGTATGTCCATGGTTCTCCTGGACTGTGTCCTTGTAATGGGCTTCAGTGGAGAACTTGTTATCTGTGCGCTCTCAGGTTAAGCCACTGCTCAACGTGGCTCGTCAAGAAGACGAGCTGAAGGCCAAGGAGGAGGAACTGCGACTCGCTATGGAGAAAGTGCAGGAGATGGTCGAAAAAGTTAAAGACCTGGAAGAGAAGCTGGTGACTCTCTCCAAAGAGAAGAATGACCTCGCTTTGGCACTGGCAGCTGTAAGTGCTCTGCTGAAGACTGAAGATCCTCCATCCAGTCATTTAAACCCTTTACATGTGGAACAGTTATCAAGTACATTACTCTTTGTGATCTTTATCTTCTTGCTTTTAGGAACAAGATACGACAGCAGACGCCGAGGAGCGCTGCACACAGCTGATGAAGCAGAAGATCAATCTGGAGGGTGAAATCCAAGATATGAAGGAGCGTCTGGAGGAGGAGGAAAGTGCAGCGAACAGCCTTGGTGCACAGAAGCGCAAACTGGAGGTAGAGCTCAATGAACTCAAGCAGGATCTGGAAGAGCTGGAGTCCACCTTGGCAAAGACTGAAAAGGAAAAGCAGGTAAGGAGGTAAACTATAGAGACTCGGAGGCATCAAAATGATATTTTTCTTTGAGAACAAATCCAGTCTTCGGGGATCCCAGCCAGTCCACATTTTTGCTTCCTCACAACTCCCAGCACACTCATACCAGGTAGTCGGTGTTCTAGAATGGCTGGGAGCTGGTAGGTAACAAAAATGTGGATTGGACTGGGAAATCCTGACATATGGGAATATCCAAAATAGCAAGAGCAGTTGCAATAAACCTGTATAATTCATCCATCTTCCAGCTGTCGATATTGTTCAGGGTTACTGTAGCCCAAGGACATAAGAGACAGTTTGATATTGGGGGGACATGGCTTAATAATTCAAATGCAATGATAGCAATATGCAGTGATCTATTTTTTTCTGTAATGAAGCCAAATTAAATATGGGGGGACCTATCCCCCCTGCTGTAGCCTATCCCTGGCAGCCAAATGCACGATGCTGGGGTGCATCCTGGATGGGGTGCCAGTCTATCATAGGGCTCATACATGCATACGCAATGGGAAACTGCATGTTTTTGGACTGTGGGAGGAATCCAAAATACCCAACACAGGGAGAGCATGCAAGTTCCAGACAGAAAGCAGAGCTGGGGTGCTGAATACCAGCCTTAAAGGTTGTGGGGCAATAGTGCTACCCACTGAGCCTCTGTGCCACCACAACATTCATACAGAGAACAGGACTGGCTCCAGAGTCATGTCCTTCCTGACAGCTGAGCATTTATTTTTTAGGTGCATACTTTTAAGAAAAGAACACAGCATCTGATCCATGCTACTTTTTTACTTTTACATAATCGTTGAAAAGGCAGTTTCACAAGGGACTCCTCATATCTGAAATAGTCTGAGATTTCCTTTAGAAAATACCACTGTGACAGTGAGGTGATCAACAGTGTTACCACTGAGCAGCAGCACTAGTGTCTCATGATCATTCTAGAGCCTGGACCAGAAAGCGCGCACTCTAACGGGAGACCTGGGCCAGAGGGATGACACCATCGCCAAGCTGCAGAAGGAGAAGAGAGCCCTGGAGGAGCTTCAGCAGGTGACCACCAGCTCCAGGAGATATGAACATCACTAATGAATCACTTTATTCCAACATCAGATCAGTGAAATTGCTGCAATGTCATGATCCCATCTTCTTTTCTTATATACTTCATTCATCTTAATTTTTCCATGCTGATGGATCTTGTTTCTTTGGACAGAAAACTTTGGATGATCTTCAGACAGAAGAAGATAAGGTCAATCACCTAACTAAGAACAACAGCAAGCTCACTGCTCAGCTTCATGAGGTTAGCATTACAAATTCATAGACTGGTATGTACTGCTGGAGGTTGACTTCATCTCACTGTTGAATGATCAATGGTTGTTCTGTCAGGTGGAAGACGACTGGGATCAAGAGAAGAAAATCCGCGCTGAGGTGGAAAAAGCTCGTCGAAAGGCAGAAGGGGACCTAAAAATGACAATTGAGAACCTCAACGAAATGGAGAGAGCCAAGATTGATCTGGAGGAGGTTGTTAAAAAGTATGTTTCTTCATATATATGTAACATATATGCAGTACATACATCACTGTGTAATAATTCGGCCTGAATCATAAACCAAACACAGCTTACTGACAGCAAAGGGATTTTTATTATAAACTGAACTCAAACCCGAAACAAAAGGGACCACAAGGGGTCTAAACACAGGCAGAAAAGTGACAGGAATTAAATCAAGGCTAGAACTAAAGCAGGGAAACACACTAGGAACTAACGAAGGTGCTGCAACACTGAGGAAGGAATGGGATGGTAGTGACACCTGCTGGCCAAACAGGGAACAGACAAATGGGACAAGGCAAGAACTGATCCTGACAACACGGTAACCATTACCTGCATTGTAATAAAACTAAGCAGTCAAATTGCTAATCTAACCACAATGAAGAAACTTTTATTGCCCAAAATTTTTCAATGTTATTCAAGGAGAGATTTGGAGATCAATCACATGAACACAAAATGGGAGGATGAGCAGTCGCTAAACTCCACTCTGCAGAGGAAGCTGAAAGAACATCAGGTAATGTAAGATGAAAGGAGAGAACTGCCACCATCAATGGTACGGCTTAATCTGTGGAGGAATTCTTTAATAACTTACACTGATTCTTAGGCCCGCATTGAGGAGCTCGAAGAGGAGCTGGAAGCTGAGAGGGCAATAAGAACCAAGGTTTGATGTCTGCAGGATTCTAAGTTGTTTGTTGACCTGTTCTGGGTTATGGGCTCTACAAGGTATAACTCTCGTTGTTCTATTCAGGTAGAGAAACAGAGGGCGGATCTATCTCGGGACCTGGAAGACATTTCAGATCGACTCGAAGAAGCGGGAGGGGCCACCGTGGCTCAGGTGAGCCCAAAAAAGCTGATATCATCAGCTGAAGCCTCACAAGCATATATCTCAATCTCTTACACGCAAAAGACTTCTTGATGTTGTAGATCGAGCAGAACAAGAAGCGGGAGGGCGAGTTGCTGAAGCTGCGAAGGGAGCTGGAGGAAGCAGCTCTGCAGGCGGAGGCGACCACCTCCGCGCTGAGGAAAAAGCACTCAGACTCCATGGCCGAGATGGCTGAGCATGTGGAGAACCTGCAGAGGGTCCGGCTCAAGCTGGAGAAAGACAAGCAAGTCATGAAGGCTGAGATCGATGACCTCAACGCCACGATTGAGTCAGTTCAGAAATCGAAGGTGAAGAGCACAACTATTGACAAGCACAGACCAAAAGCAAAATGCATCTTGTTTAGCTGCCAGGATGTCTGAGTTCAGTGCTGACCTAAGCTATCCCTCTCCTGCCTGTAGCTGAATTCTGAAGCTCATGTTCGCAAGTTGGAGGACAACCTGGCTGAAGTCAATGCCAGACTGACAGATATGGAGAAGACTCAGACGGAGCTAAATGCCATTAAGATTCGCCTTTCGTGTAAGAGAATCTCAAAATAAGATATAAGCTGCAAGTCATCACTGTCAGCATTGCTTTTGGCTAGAAATTTGGCTGCCCGCAGAATGATTAATCTAATGTTACTTTAATATGGTCATTTTTGAACACATTCTCGTATCAATTCCTTTCTTCTAGCTGAGAACAGTGATTTGAGCCATGAGTTAGACCAGACCCAGAGCAAGCTGACCCAGATCTCACGTCTAAGAAGCTCTCTGATCTCTCAAACCGATGAGCTCAAGAGGCAGGTGGATGAGGAATCCAAGGTAATGAACATCACCTAGACATAGAACTTGATGACTCAAAGTCATCAGAGCAGAAATGTGATCTGAAAGGTATGCAGGATCATCAGGAGCTGACCAAGTATGCCGTTCCTTCATGGCAGGCTCGAAGCACAGCAGTGGTGAGCCTAGCTAATGCACGCCATGACCTGGACTTGATGAAGGAGCAACTGGAGGAGGAGCAGGAGAGCAAGGCTGAGATGCAACGTCTCATCTCCAAACTCAACTCTGAGGTGACCACTTGGAGGACCAAGTATGAGACGGACGCCATCCAGAAAACCGAGGAGCTGGAAGAGACAAAGTAAGTTGGGTCGTTATTTCCAATATAATTTTCGCAGCAGAATCCTCAATAATGATCCCAGCATTGCAGCCCTTTTTCATGGCCGAGGTCGTCTTCGCTTGCAGGCTTGTTATTTGTCGAATGATGTCCAAGAAAAGGGCTAAAATCTTTCTACAGACGTAAACTGGCGGCCCGGCTCCAGGAGGCTGAGCAAGCTGCAGAGGCAGCACAAGCGCGAGCAGCCAGCCTGGAGAAGGTCAAACAGAGGCTGCAAGGAGAGGTGGAGGACCTCACCATCGACCTGGAGAAGGTACTGCATCAGCTGACTGCAATCCGACATGTTACAGGAGTGGTTTCAATATTCCACCACAACTTGTCTAGCCCACACCACTGAAGGAAATCTGTCCAGTAAGAAGAACCTGCCACTGATTCCCTCTGCAGTCCAACGCAGCGGCTGCAGCTCTAGACAAGAAGCAGCGCACCTTTGACAAGATGATCGCAGAGTGGAGCCAGAAGTGCGAGGAGCTGCAGTTGGAGCTGGAGAACTCTCAGAAAGAGTGCCGCTCCTACATGACAGAGGTCTACAAACTCAAGACCTCTTATGAGGAGTCCCTTGACCACTTAGAGACCGTGAAGAGGGATAACAAAACCCTCACCGGTATGACAAACCAGACATTAAAGGGAGATATATCAGCCTTTTGAAATCTGTAGATGAACAGGGGAGTGACTCTGAAATTGCCTTGTAGATGAGATCAAAGATCTTGTGGAGCAGCTTGGGGAAGGTGGGAAGAATGTCTATGAGTTACAGAAGATTAGGAAAAAGCTGGAGGTAGAGAAGGAAGAACTTCAGTTGGCCCTGGAGGAGGCCGAGGCTTCCCTGGAGGTAAAAGGTTTCAGCTGATTTAATATCATAGCCCGCAAGAGGAGTTTACTTTTTCAACATAGTTCTCTGTTAATTTATACCATATGATCCTCCACATTTTTGACTAGCAGACTAATATCTTGGGGGTTAAGAGGATTGTTTCTTCTGCATCCTGTTTATGAGAATTTCGTTGTGACGTTCCACCGTGCTGTTAGGTCGAGGAGAGTAAAGTGGTCCGCATCCAGCTGGAGTTGGCTCAAGTCAAGGCTGACATTGATCGGAGAATTCACGAGAAGGAGGAGGAATTTGAGATTACAAGGTCAGTACAGCTCCTATGTCTATATTGGGTTAAACTGAACAGCCAAAAATACATTATCCTAAACCATATATTGTTCAACAATACATTTATTACAGACACATAATGTTTTTACTTGAGAGAAATATTTTAAAGATCCCTAGACAAAATATCACTGTATTTATAATTTGTCTCATTAATTTCACCCGTTTTACTGAAATGACACCATGTACTTTAATTGACTTGACTCTCACCAGGAAAAATCACCAACGTGCAGTGGAGTCCCTGCAAGCCAGCCTGGAGGCAGAAGCCAAAGGCCGTGCTGAAGCCCTTCGGCTGAAGAAGAAGATGGAGGCTGACTTGAACGAGATGGAGATCCAGCTGGACCACGCCAACAAGAACAACAGCGAGCTGGTGAAGACCCTGAAGAGACTGCAGCAGCAGATCAAGGTGAGGCTAGTGGCATTAGACTGATCCATCTCACAGCCACAACCCAGCAGGAGATCATGACGGCTTGCCACACTCCCAGAACACAATGCGGCTGCTTCCCCACAGGACATGCAGGTGCAGATGGATGAGGATGCACGGCAGCATGAGGAGCTGAGGGAGCAGTACAACCTGCAGGAGCGCCGCCTCAGCTTGCTGCAGACGGAGATAGAGGAGGTGCGCAGCGGCCTGGAGGCCTCTGAACGCTCCCGCAAGCTGATCGAGCAGGAGCTGGTGGAGGTCACCGAGAGACACAACGAGCTCAAAGTTCAGGTAACATCTCCGCATAGAAGTACTCAAACACAGAAAAGGGCATACCAATATGCTAAAGAAATCCGAAAAAAATGTGTGATGTCCTGTACCTGCCTGCTGATTGGGTTATTTTCAGTCATAGCATAAAATCTATGGTGGCTCATCTTACTGAATTTGTCCCATTTGCCTTCTTGATGGATAAACAATCACTTTTCTCCCTCAGAACCAGAGCTTGATCACGATCAAGCGCAAAATGGAGACAGACATGATACGCCTCACCAACGAGAATGAGGAGCTCATCTGTGAGTTCCGCACGGCGGACGAAAAAGCCAAGAAAGCCATCACCGATGCAAGTGTCCCGTTCACGGTTCTCCCGGTTCCTTCTGAGGGCACCTGGTAGGTCCTCGCTGCTGACTCACTGCTGGATGTGTGTCATTCCCAGGCCACCCGCATGGCGGAGGAACTGCGCCAGGAGCAGGAGCACTGCATACACCTGGAGAAGATCAAGAAGAGCAACGAGATCACAATCAAAGACCTGCAGCTCAAGGTGGAGGAGGCTGAGGAGCTTGCTCTGAAGGCCGGCAAGCGAACCATTCAAAAACTAGAGACTAAGGTGAGCTCTTCTTCTTCTCCAGGAATCTGGGCAACATTACATACAAGTTGACAAGATTCCCCTTAATAAACATATAAATGAAGGTGAGTTGCTTGAGACACCTCTTGCTGCCGTGTGCAGATCAAGGAGCTGGAGACAGAGCTGGACACGGAGCAGAAGCGCCACATAGAAACGGTGAAGGACCTGCGGAAAAATGAGCGACGCCTCAAGGAACTGATCTTCCAAACTGAGGAAGACCACAAAACTAACCAGCGCTTGCAGGAGCTGGTGGAGAGACTACAAAGTAAACTCAAGGCCTACAAGAGGCAGATCGAGGACGTGGTCAGTAAAAAGCTATCAAGTGTGAAGCTTTGAGCCTCGGGTCAGTAGTCCTGAAATGGGCTATGATTGTTATTGCTCCTCTGCAGGAAGAGCAGGCAAACTGCAGCCTGTCCAAGTATAGGAAGACGGTGCATGAACTGGACGACGCGGAGGAGAGAGCAGACATGGCTGAGATGGCCCTGAACAAGCTGAGAACCAGGAACCGTGCCTCAGTGGGGAAAGGCTTCACCTCTGTGGAGATCATCCAGGTGTCCAAGTCCTCTTCCAAGGGTGCCTCTGAAGATTAAAGCTCTCCTAGCTTGGGGTGAGTGGTCTGATGATGGGGTTCTGCACAGAAAAGAGAACGGACCCAGTCCCTCGAGGAATTACACGGATTTACATTACAGAACTGAAGGGTGTCCTCTTGTGGCAACTGTTAGAAAAAAAAACTGTTTTGTTGCATCTCTAGAACTTTCTGGCATATTCGTAAAAACAGCTATGCCATATAATGCTGACTCCTTGATCATATCTGCAAAAACACTTTGTATTATCTGTCCATGAATGTCACGAGAATGTCACTAGGTAAACTTTAAACCTGCCTTTATTTAATCTGCTTACTACTTAGAGATTTTTGTCACAATATTTTACAACATAAGAAGAGAATGTCTACAGTGTGCTGAAGTACATGTACAAATCCTGGCTGGCAATTTATTGTCAGTATAATAAGAAATTTTATAGCAAGAATTTGAATATCACATTGGCGTTTTCTTAAACTGAGTGGCTGAAAGTATGAACTGTCGGTATCTCTTGTTGCAGGGTATTGCTCACCATATACGCTCTCTCTGGAAGCGCCTGTGCAGAAAAGAAGTGAAAAGTCAATTTGCAACGTTGAAGGCCTAAGCCCGATTCTTCGCTAACGACATTATGTGATGTGATCACCAGGGGGCGCCAGTCTCACATCTCTGACGGATAGAGTAACATTGTGCCACCTATCTGTCGCATGTCCGTCTGTGGGTTTGCTGTCATCCTAATAAACACGAAGCAGAAACGCACTGTCTCTGTGTTTATGTTCCCTGATATTGTCAAAAGACCAAGACGTCTATGTAAGACACTCAGTGGAGGCGAGCTATTGCAGCTTAATAGTAACTACCGTTAGATCTAAGTTTGGGAACAATGATGTGAAATTACAGGGGTTTTACCATTAAATATGTAATATCATGTATTTTGCAGGCTTGACTGTGCAAACCTAATTAGAAATGCCTGCCGAAAGGCCTATATGAAAAATATACCCAGGGAACCACATTTTATTAGCAATTCCCTTAGTCCCTGAAAAAATCACCATTTCT
Source organism: Mormyrops attenuatus (assembly GCA_026777985.1). NCBI lineage: Eukaryota > Metazoa > Chordata > Actinopteri > Osteoglossiformes > Mormyridae > Mormyrops > Mormyrops attenuatus. The sequence goes on along the minus strand of JAODKC010000048.1, from coordinate 7,257,482 downwards.
AAAAGGGCTCCCGTAGTACATGAATGCAATAGGCGTGCAAGTTAATGTTATGGTCGTTGGGAGGCAATATTTCTCTAAACAGCCATTCGAGGTGGAGCATGTACAACCAGCCAGATGCATTTGATGGTGCTTAGGCGGTCACAATCATTTTTTATGAAAATAAAATAAGAAGTTTAAAAAGCATCAACGTACAAATGCCATCTTATAAATGTTGGTAAACAGAAAAGAATGTGCTGGGGCGGTGTAATTAAAATAAGCCTGAAAAGCACCGAAAGCATAATATGTCACTTTGTTACAAGAGGGAGCAGTTCATACATAGGTTTACATAAAGCCGTCTTAACAGCAAAGTCTCCGTACGGAGAGCTCGGATTTGTCGGACAGGCAGTGCACAAGAGGAAACTTATTTGTACGAGAACCATCAAATTATTTTCCGTATGTACATTACTTACAAAGTCAAGATAGTGCGGCTCACTGTAAGCTGCATACGCTACATTGTTACTATCCAGACAAGTGCGATACGAACACGCCTCTTTTCTGAATGGCGGTGGCGTCTTCTCTTCGCGCATGCGCACTGGGTGCGTCCTCCCTCGTCCTGGCACGCATGTTCTTTGTCGTTTCCTGGATGCCTTGACAGTCCGGAGCAGGAAACCTATCGGGGTGGATTCGTGTCGACTGCCCAGAGTCCGCGAATTCAGGTCCGCAGAAGTCCGACGGGGGGCGATCCAGAAATACTGCGGAAGGCTTAAGGCAAGTAAACGAGACAGATCCCGCCCGGTCTGCTGCTGGGTCCCGGGAAAAGCCGGTTCTGGATATCACTGGAATGGGGGATGGCTGCGGCCTCGATTCATCGATTGCCGTCCTGGAGTTATGGTGTGCTTGCACTCCATCTAAGACTCATTTTTCGGCTACTTTCAGGTTTAAAACAAAATGTTTACTTTAATGCGAATGCCTGTCGGACAAGTGATCCCGTGCAGCATACGATCGGCTAGCAAACACTTCGGGTGATGACGCCTCCCCACCCAGACCGGTTTTGTCGGCCAGCGTTGTGGAGCCACCCCCGCCGGGGGGGACCGAACGAAAGGGCATGCGATCGCCGTGATTTTGAGCCGATCTCCGTCCACGATCTCCTGCCGGACAGCGGCTCTTAGAGAAGCATCATGCGTCCGCCGGGGGGGGGGGGTTAAATCACAGCCTTGTTGCCTTGGCCTTCCATCGCGCTGAAATATAACACTCCCCCGTCTAATGTTGACGAGTCACCGGCTGTCACCACCTATGTCTTGTTGATATGTACGGCACCTAAAAAAGTTCATGTCTTGACTGCGTGTTCACTGACTTATAAAAACACTACAGCCGGAGCTGCAAACTTTTACTCCTCTGTCAGCTAGGTGGCGAAATAAAACTATATACGTGAAAATATGCTTTACAAGAGAGGGGTATGACACACATCCACGTTATATATGCCTGTTTCTTATGGCGCAAAGAAACGGTTTGTGCGGACTTAAGCTTTACACCTCGGTGCTGCTCTACGTTTTCACAGGCAGCTGGAAATAAGCGTCCTGGTCACAATGTCTCTGCATCAGTTCCTCTTGGAGCCCATCACCTGTCACGCCTGGAACCGCGACAGAACCCGTAAGTACGCCGGGCTGCCGAGCCGCCTGTGCCGCTCTCAGCTGGGCATCTCACCGATCGTTTTCCGTCTCTGCTCAGAAATCGCAATTAGCCCCAACAATCACGAAGTCCACATCTACAAGAAGAATGGAAGCCAGTGGATCAAAGCCCACGAGCTGAAGGAACACAACGGACACATCACAGGTATCAGACTGTCTTGTATTTCGGTTAAAATATTAAGTAACATGCTAAAAATTGATATTTACCTTTCAGGATCAGGTCTCTACAAAAGCCTTACTGTCAAATTCATTCAGATCCAAACATTTTGGCTGACACCCAAAATGGGCTAGAAGGAATCTTTCTCTTTTTTGTTCTTTTCAGGTTTGTCGTGTCACTGCTGTTACAGACATGGTATTATATACAGGTCTATAATTAGATGGTTACCTCATTGTGAAGGATTTTTAAGAGGTTGATTGAGCTGTTTAGACTGGTATTCGAGAAGTTTGGTGTTTTTCTTGCACCCTTAACCAGGGGCATTGCTAGAGATTTTGGGCCCCATGAAGGCATATCATATTGGGCCCCCCAAGTCCTGACCAATACAGTTATTTTCCAAATTTTCTAGGCCCCCTGTCAATCAGGGGCCCTTGGAATCATCCTAACTTTCCCCCGCCTTACAGTGCCCGTGCCCTTAACATGAGACTTTCATCTAGTGCTGAAAAACACCGGGAGCTGGGAGGGAGCAAAAACGTGATGACCGGTTTGAGAAACCCTGCTACAAGGGACCGAATGTGGGGTTCCCTGTAATCACTGGCAGCCAGGGGGATAATGAGCGGGATCCCACACAGACTGCTTCCATCCTGGAGGAGGAGTAAGGATGGATAGAGGTGAAATGAGAATCGAGTTTTCAACCAAATCGTGGGAGCCCTCTGTGAAGAACCACCACTGGATCTGTTCCACTCTCACGTTAATGACATCCTGACATCTATCTGTTTTTTAGTCTTGTATTTCTTAAAGGTCTGTTTTTATCCATAAAACAATGTGGGGTCCTGGGAGAGTTGTGAGGGTCAGAGAAGCGTGTCGCCGACACCCATGTTTGCTCTGCCCTGTGCCGGTTCTGCCCAGGCATTGACTGGGCCCCGAAGAGCGACCGCATCGTGACCTGTGGCGCTGACCGCAACGCCTACGTGTGGAACCAGAAAGATGGAGTCTGGAAGCCCACCTTGGTCATCCTCAGGATCAACCGCGCCGCCACCTTCGTCAAGTGGTCACCCCTGGAGAATAAGTTCGCTGTGGGCAGCGGGGCGCGGCTCATCTCCGTGTGCTACTTCGAGTCTGAGAACGACTGGTGAGTCCCCGTGCAAGACTCCGGAGTCACGGCGAGGTCTGGCCCTCAGCTTCAGCCCTATGAATCCAGTCTAGCCAGGGTGACATGAGGGTAAACCATGAGAGATTTTCCAGTTACATACTTCTCAAGTACAAGATAAGCTATATATTACATGTAGGGCAATCGCTGGCTGCAAGGTGATTCGATTCGATTTCAGTTATTTAGGGTATTTAGCGAACTCAGTTAATTCGATGATTCAGAGATCTTCGGAAATATTTCTCAATTCGATTATTTTGCTAAACTAAAATGAGGACGGGCTGCCTGATTTTGCCTGCAGTGAAACTTGCTGAGCTTGCCAGTGCAGATTAACAGAATGATCTTACATCATTTTTTTTATTCTGTGGAAAACAACATCAATTTGTGGGCCATATTTAATAATGAATTATAAAGATATTATGGGCCGGTACTTTGAGGCCTCATATAGATGGCAAATGAGCTGATGAAATCCCTCACTTTCCACTATGGAAAATGACTGATAGTCCGGTGCACATTTCTCCGTTATTTTAGTAATTGTGTCTTTAGGTCTGGTGCTGCTAACTTTTAATGCTGATAGTTTACATATTGGCCATGATTGATACATCAGACCAATGCCGATATCTTTATTTTTAACCAATATCAGCCGATATGTCAAGCAATATATTGTGCATCTCCAGTGTTGGGTAAGTTACCAACGAAAGTAATCTATTGCAGACAGAGGTGGAAGGCTCGGGTCCAGCAAATACAAATCCAGACCAAACTTTTGTTTCAGCTGACCAGTTGAGTACTCTGTGACTGCCACTTTATACTCAACTGGTTGGTTGAAACAAAACCTTGGTCTGGATTTTTACTTTCTGTACCCGGATTTTCCACCTCTATCTGTAATGAATTACTTTTCGGAGTAACTTACCCAACACTGTACATCTATAAGGCTAACATTACTTTTTACGAAGGCCAGCTAGGCTGGCACTTCAGATTAATTTCTTCCCAGAGGTAACGGGATTCAATCTTGGCTGTGTTTTTGAAGGTGGGTTAGCAAACACATCAAGAAGCCGATCAGGTCCACGGTGCTGAGCTTGGACTGGCATCCCAACAACGTACTTCTGGCTGCTGGGTCCTGCGACTTCAAATGCAGGTACCTATTTCATAACTTACCGCCGCCTGTCTTAACATAAGTGCCCCGATTCATGTAGCATATTCTGTATTACAGGAAGCAAGCATTAATATTAATAACATTAATAAAACGAGCAGAAGGACAGTGGTTATGGGCCACGGGCTGGATAGCTTAGATTAAATTCTTTAAAAAAAAAAAAAAAACATCAAAATATTTGTCGAGAGCTGTATCTGTGATCGGAAGGTCAGTGGTTCAAATCCCAGAGTCTGCACAGTGATTTCACAGTTGGGCTTGAGCAAGGCTCTTAGCCCTCAATTCCTCCAGGAACTGTATGACCCAGCATTCAGTTGTGTATTGCTTTGGATAAAAGCTTCTGCTAGATGAAATAGCTGAACTAACTTTAAAGGCCAACAATTAAGATACTAAGATAGCAGACACAGTGGACGTTAATGGAGACCTCGTGTACCAAGAGGAATGGTGCTGTGCGTCTCCCCCAGGGTGTTTTCCGCCTACATCAAGGAAGTGGATGAGAAGCCGGCCCCAACCCCCTGGGGGTCCAAGATGCCCTTCGGGCAGATGATGGCTGAATTCGGGGGCGCCGGTGGTGGGGGCTGGGTGCACAGCGTCTGCTTCTCTGCCAGTGGGAGCCGCCTGGCCTGGGTCAGCCACGACAGCACGGTGACGGTGGTGGACCCCACCAAAGGCTCCACGTGAGTCAGCTTGTTACATTACAGCATGCAAGGTGCAGGCGGAGCTAATAGGAGTCGGCAGAGGAAGATGAGGTCATCATCCTCTGACACTCCAGTAACATTCACAAACGTTATTGCTTTGCAGTGACCGCTGCGAAAACCGTTTCGCAGGCTTACTTATTAATTCATCTTACTTCGCCTTTTCTTCCAGGCCATGCCAGCTGAAGACGGAGTTCCTTGCTCTTCTGAGCGTGATGTTCGTCTCGGAGAACAGTGTTGTGGCCGCGGTAAGTTCCGGTCCGCAGAAGCTTCTTCTGTGCCTCCATCTACAGTCTTATTGGGTTCATTTTGGACTCATATATTGAGATCTGCGTGGTCTCCTTCAGGTCATCCTACCTGTTCAGGTCCTCCTACCTGTTCAGGTCCTCCTACCTGTTCAGGTCCTCCTATCTGTTCAGCTCCTTTGACTTTTGTTGAGATCTTGTTTCCTCTGTGCCTATTTTGGACTGTGACACTTCATATTTACTGTATTTTCATTAGTCTCTTCCGTATGTTACCAGGCAGCTGTGGTGTGATTATTGTGGTGCTTCTTTTACATTAATGGTGCTTGAATCCCTAATTCTCCCCTCCTCCCTGCCCCCCCCCCCTTCACCCATATTCCATTAAAATGGTTAAGGATGAGCATGCACTCCTCGATCAGGACCTGGCTTGTCTGTCTCCCGACGTGTTTTGTTTGTTCTCTCAGGGTCATGACTGCTGCCCAATGCTGTTCAACTACAGCGACGACGGGGTCCTGACCTTCGTCTCCAAGCTGGACATCCCCAAGCAGAGCGCGCAGCGCAGCATCTCTGCCATGGAGCGTTTCCGCAACATGGACAAGAGGGCCACTACCGAGGAGCGCAACAACACGCTGGAGACGCTGCACCAAAACAGCATCACGTAAGTGCTTGCCCCTTGGTCTGTCAGCAGGGCACCAAATGGGAAGTCAAGAGCAAAGGCCGTGCTTATGCTGTGACCGCCGGACCCTCGTGGGTCTAGAACCGACATGCTTCAGTTTCAGAGTCCATAGTGGAACTGTCGGCTGAAATCCTACGCTGTACGTCTGGTTTTACTGTAGGTGCGCCCCACTTAGATGATGTGCTGTAATGGACTGAGTTGGACTGTAATGGACTGCATTGTGGGGAACACAAACAATTCAGGAGGAACTAACCAGATGTGCTTATCAGCAGTCTGTGAAATGAATGATTTTCAGAAGTGATTTTAAGAGGCTGGAGTCAGAAAATGATTTTGTTTTTGTGAAACATTTAGTCATCCTAAAATATTTTTCTAAGATCGAAAAACTTATTGTTTTCCTTATTTCACAGCCAAGTGTCTATATATGAAGGGGACAAAAGAGATTGTCGTAAATTCTGCACTACAGGGATCGATGGAGCAATGACCATATGGGATTTCAAGGTGAATACTTGCTTTGTGGTACTTTTTCTGACCGGTTACTATATCTTGAATATCTTGATTTTTATAGCTAATACTCTGGTAAATATGCCGTGGTCCTGGGGCTCTCTGGTTGCATAATCTCTGATATTCTTCCTAGATGTGTCTCCTGTGCTAACACACCTTTTGTGTCTCCTCCTACACCCCAAGACTCTTGAGTCTTCCATCCAAGGCCTATTGATCATGTAGAGGAAACCACGTTTACCCGGCCAGGCTCCGCCCACCAGCGGCAACGTGGCGACTTCCAGCGGCGCTTCAGGCCCAAAAGCGAGAAAAGAAAAACGTAACCGTAAAAAGCACTGAGAGCGCAAAGAAACTGACCTACTGTTCTTTACTAATGGGAAAAAGAGGAGCAGTGAATGGGAAGCCTCACTTTCTCCAGCTGTGATTGTCTTGATTCTGTACCAGACCTGGTACTTTGATGGTTAAATGATGCTAATCGGGGGACATTTTACGACACTACCTTAAAAGGAGATTGTTTTTTTTTGTAAATGGTTGGCTAGAAGTAAAGGATGTAAACTTAAATTGCTGTAGTCTGTCTCTCTGTGTGTAGGTGCATGTGCGTGTGTGTGGGCCCACAATGTGACAAAAATCAGTTATTTTGATGTGGGGACCATTTTTTTGGTCTCAATAAAAGGCAACTCAACTTCATAAAAATCTATGACCACAATCAAAAAACTAAAAATGTTATTTGGTTACCTTTGGTTAATGCTGGGGCTTGGTAGGGGTTAAGGTTGTGTGTGTGTGTGTGTGTGTGTGTTTGCTTTATAGTCATTTTTATACTGGTAGGCTAAACTCTCAAATGTGGTTTTCCATTGCTTGTAGCCCTGGAAAAACTTTTGACATTCACACGCTTGTTCTCATGGGATGTTAGGGTAGGTAATGTCATGATGTAGGAATGCGTAGCTGTTTAGTCGGAAAAGTGGGTAAAAAAATCGCTGGCTGGGTAGGAGAAGTAAAGATGGGGGTTAGAGACAGGGGACCCGGGGGATTCCTGCTATATTCCTGTACGAGAGTTGGAGCCTTGCAGTACTTCATATGTTACTTCTTGGCTGGGACAAAAATGAGCTATCCCTTGGGTCACCAGGATAGGAACTCGAAGCCCCTACGTCGAGGGCTTCAGACAAGTGAGCAATGCCTAGTTTCCCTAGTAACTGCAACAAAAACAGTCAGACTGCATGAAGTTTGTCCCCTAGAACCTGCAGAATATTCACACATAGCTTGATACCTAGAACCTACAGAATGTGCACACAGCTGGTTGCCTAAAACCAGTAAAAGTCACATATAGCTTGTCACCCAGAACCTGCAAAATGCACACACTGCTTGTCATCTAGAACCTGCACCATGGTTTCAAGTATCTGTAACTTCATTTATTTAAAAAATGGAAGGCATTTGGAAACTTCCTGTACCCCTTTATCACTGAACAGTTTTGTCCTGAGTTGTCTTAAGACAGGTACTCAGGTGCTGAGTACTGCCAAGTGGCAGACCTCACCCTCACATGAAAGGTTATTGGTATTCACGCTGTGGCAGCTTCCAGTGTAGGATGTAACATTTAGGCAGAAGGGGAGAGGCTGCTCAGGAAGACCTCTGACAGCAGCCAAAGGTTACATACTTCCTGTCGAGATGGTAGGGGCAGATGGAGTGTGGGCCTCCCTCGCAGGCTGACGCCCGCCCCCATCAGGAAGTGGTAACGGGTTCTGTGGCAGGCAAGCTGCTGCCGACTGCTTTTCTCCAGAGGAACGAGTTCCTCCTCACTTCATTCAGAGGCGCGCCGCCGTTTGTGTCGACTGCTCAGAGTCCACGGACCGCGGTGTCTCATCCACCCCCACGCCCTAAGCTTCTCCCCGCCTGCAGTGGGTAAGTGCGCCTCGTCCCAACAGCTTTCTGGAGCGAGGAGCCGGACGCGTGTCAGTGCCGCTTAGAGCAACTGTTCTCCAAACGGAGCCGCCCGTAACTTTTCCGCTCTACTCTTCATCTCTCAGACTCGTAAACATTCTTCAGCGTTAAACCAGCCGCTGTGTGGGGTGGAGGGGGGGGATGAAATTTGAGATCAACTCAGCTATAAAGCGAGATGCTTCCAAAAGCTTCTCTGTTTGTGGGGGGGCAGGGTAGTTATCAGACGGCTGTCTGCCTGCTCCGAGGTGGCGGAGAGTCTGCCGCTGTGAGGGTGCATAGCGGGGAGCGATCTCCAGTCCCCAAAGACTTCAATGTGCCGCCACCACCGTTCACCAGCTGCACACGTTGCATTCTTCACCAGCCTGGGTTTAATTAACAGGACAGAAAAAAAACAGTTTGCGGAGTGACCTTTCGTGGGGCCCCGCTGACATTTTTCATTTTAAGGCTCCTAAAACTCACATAGAAGTTTTAAAAGATTTCTTGAATCATAAAACAGCACTTTTAACTTTTTTTTTCTTTTTTTTCTCTTTAAACGTGAATAAAGGTTATTCAGCGGAGAATTCAGAGATGCAGATCATCTCCTGGCTGGTTTCTTGTTAGACTGGATTAAACTTAAAACATAAACCTTGAGAAGTTTATGCATTAATTTTTATGTCCTGAAAGTGAGGTGTTCGTTTTTTCCATAGTGGTTTACCATGGCGTACCACAGTTTCCAACTGGAACCAATTAGCTGCCATGCCTGGAACAAAGACCGAACCCGTGAGTACAGCTGGACCCTCCGCGGGATGGGGGAGGGCAATTTTCTTTAAAAAAAAGGACTAAGAGCCTGCTGTCTTTGGGTGCTTTTCCACTGCACCGGGTACCGAACATTTAATACTAAACAATCGGTACTTTCCCTTTTTGCATTGATTTCCGGTTCAGTACCAGTGCCAGTACTGAAGTACCAAACCAGCTGGGGCTTGGGGTGGGAATTGTAGACATGTTTACTTATGATTGGATAAGCAAATAACCAATGACCGCCTCTGAAACACAGAATACAACCACCATCTTGAAAAACTGAAGTTATGAATTCAATAGAAAACTATGATAAATGCAGTAAAAAAAAGGAACGCAAAATAAAATTCTGTCAAACCCGCCAAGGAGTGATTTAAACAATGACAACGATAATAAATGATGGGCTTAGAGAGTGCATGCAGTGCTCATGCAGAAGCGGCTATAAACTGATTTTAATCTTGAAAAGGAACAATCATTAAAATTGCAAAGAAGTTTTGTTTCTTATGACAGAGTAAAAATGTTTTAGCAAAACTGAAAGTGTCCAGACAGTATAAAAAACCTGATCTCAACCCAGCTGACTCCTGTGGTCCTTGCACTGTGAGAATTGCATGCATAACCTGCGATGTTGATATTAATATAGTCCTGTAATATACTATATAAACCATTTCCGGCTAGTTTTGCCTTTGATGTGACCCCGTACCATTCACATTGCTGCTGTTTTGAAGTATCAAAAGTGCAGTGTCTGCTGGAAAAGAGCCCTTTGTTCAGGGTCTCCCTCACTGCACACAGGTGAAAACTGCATAAGTAGCAGCCCTGGCTGAAGGCCCGACCCCCTCCCACAGGCAGGAAGTTACTGTTTCACTGCACTTTTGCAGAACGTGCCTCTATGGTGCCGGGGCTTCATTCCTCCACAGTCTCACTCTCTAACTCTCTGTTTCAGTTTGGCTTCCCAGGTGCGTCTGGGGCAGAGTGACATGCTGACTATACACCCCAGATCTGGCTGTAACATGCTCATTTATACTAGAGCCCACAACAGCTCTTCCTGCTTCCACTCACATTTTAATCATGGCTGCATTCCAGATTTCCAGACAGACAGTTCACACTACAGCGTATCCCTCTAAACCTAAACACAGCACCTAGGCCCCCTTTGATGAGGCCAGGCCTGTTTCACCAGGACGTTACAAACACACAGAGATTCTTTACATTATGATGAAGCACATAGGAGTAAACAGGGCCAAACATGTGAAGAGCATATATAACAGAAGCAGGTGTGAGCATGGAGCGAGACGAACCCCCCACATCAGAATGTTCTGCTGCTGCTCAGGCTGATGACAGAAACAGCAGCGAATTCCAGCGCGACTTCCTGTTTTACCATATATGGTGCGCTGTTTCTCATTGGCTGAGACCAAAGCCAGCCTGCACAACGAGACAGAGGCGGCTTGTGGCTTCCGTCGACCGCTGGCATGTGGCTCTGTCGGCCCTCGATGAAAGGCAGCGTTTGTTAAAGACGTTCATTTGTGGGGGTTGGACATCGGAAATTTACACTTTTTCGCGACACGGAAGGCTTGCTGTGTCGTTTAACATGCCCAGAATACACACACTCAGATGGTAGCTAAACATTTGCCAGCCTGTTTTCCTTTGTCTATTTCCTGGGCCCTTGGGCTCATGCAAGTGCTCATGGGTTGTCAACCTGTCCACACACAGACAAATGTGTTTGGCAAAATGTTTTGATTGGGAGAAAAAAAAACATGCAGACTATGTTTCTCAAAACAACTTCCATGGTAAAAAAAATTGCATCATGATCAAACTGTCCGTCAGAATGCGGCATGGTGCTCACCCCTGGACAAGCTAGTTTCCTAATCTTGTTTTTGGCGATTAGTGTTGATACTGTGAGGTTTTAGAGGGCTGCAAAATCAGGAGGGAAAACCTGTAAGTTTTGTGAGAATCCCATAATGTATAATGAATCTGTCAGTAAGATGAATGACAATCCAAACTGATGATGTCACTGTACTGTGCCTTGTGTTTACTAGTAAAACAAACGAAGGTAGTGTTTTGTAAAAATCCTCATCTGATAAAATATTAACGAGGAAATTCGAATCTCTGTATGCTTCTTTAAGAAATCGCATTGTGCCCTAATGACCACGAGGTGCACATCTACAAGAAGGAAGGGTCTGGCTGGTCCAAGAGCCATGTGCTGAGGGAACACAACGGACAGGTGACGGGTAAGCCCGCAGGACGTGAAACGGTTGGGGGGTGGCAGCCTTAGAGATAACTATACCTGCTGCTACAAGCATATCTCACCTTCCTCAGGCATCGACTGGGCGCCCGAGAGCAACCGCATCGTCACCTGTGGTACCGACCGCAATGCTTACGTGTGGACGCTGAAGGGCAATGTGTGGAAGCCCACGCTGGTCATCCTGAGGATCAACCGCGCCGCCCGCTGCGTCCGCTGGTCGCCCAAGGAGAACAAGTTCGCCGTGGGCAGCGGTTCCCGCCTCATCTCTGTG
>JAODKC010000048.1:7224088-7239912 GCA_026777985.1 Mormyrops attenuatus | reverse complement strand
GAGATAATTGCCCCATGTGCGTTTCTTGTCAGTAAGATGAGTTTTCCTGACTTACTCCTCATTCTGTCTCCTATCTTGCTTGGTGTGATCGTGTTAAAAATGCCTCTCACCTGTGCTGCTTGGTTAGTGTACACTCCCCGCCCTCCTGAGGGTCCAGGTTGTACATGTACAGGTAACCGTCAGCTGCTGCCACAAGCAGACGGGGGATCTTCTGGATTCTGAGAAGAGAGGCAAGAACTTTGAGAGGTGAAACAGAAAACTGCTGTGAGAACTGGCATAAGTGGAATGTACCATGAAATACGTGGTGACAGGCTTAGCCAGACTACACAGAGCACAAGGTGATCTGGGAACAAACCAGCACCTGGGAAGCCCAGGTCAGAGTATTTATAGTGCTGGAGAGGAGTCAAAACACCCACCTCAGCTGGTATAAGCAGTGACTGCAAAACAACATCTTGCAACAGGAGACACGTGGAACAGGCATTTATAACTACAGGCTTGAGGAAATACAGGGTCCAGTTACAGCACGCTCGCGCTCATTGAAAACAGAGTACGTGTGAACTTTATACAGCAAGAGAGAGGTCGATGTGCAAGTGTGTATGTGTATACAGTACTGTGTGAAAGGCTGTCAGAAAAAAAGCTTCGAGTTATCTGCATAGCAGGAAAATTCACAACAGAAGAGTATATGCAAGTGAGCACAAAAAAGTAAAAAATTTCTTTGTGCCTCCAAAAAGTTACTGATATCTTTTTGCATGGCTAGAACATTACTTCAGTTCCCAAACCTCTCTTCAAGGGCACCCCAGCCATTCCATGTATTCAGTAAATTTACCATGAGTTCATTCAATTAATTAACTTAATTAATGAAATAACATAAGTCACTGATTAGCTAAGCAATGTATGCAAGGGGTTTAGTCGATGAATACATGAGTATGTTGGATGGTTCCTGCCAACATTGCGGCTACCAGAGGTTTTTATCTTTTTGCTAATCTAACACACTACGACAGTTTTAAAGCAACATGAAGATAATTTAAGCAATCTTTTGCATAGTACTGTATGTGTATATATGGACAAGAAAAACAGTGTGGAGACACATCTGTTTCATTGACCTGGGAAATGGTCTGATTCCAGACCTGCGGTTATGCCATAATTCACAGTGAACTAAGGGAGTCACATGGGTGCATCCTCACATGGCAAGAGCACAGATGTTCTTGTGGCCCGAAAAGGGCAAGCGGACAGTAGCAAACGCTCTGCCCTGGCTGAACATCTCCGACATCTGAGCGGGAAGGTAACTGGTGGATGCCATCAGGGCCCGGCCAAAGTACCCGGTCCAGGTGGTGGGTTCCTCCTGCGGCCTGAGAAGAGATGTCTGGGTGAGGCAGGTCCATTCGGGACAGTCGTCACCTCCCCGCAGCCCTAATGTGGGTGCGGCTCCTAAGATCTGCTCCAGATTTCTAAGGTCCAAACTAGAACTACATTCTCTTGGACTATTTCCAATCAAGGCATTTCCACATGAACTCTACTCATATTTTCACATGCCACACATAACTCTTTATAGCACCGAACCAAAATAACTGCCTTTGTCAGATTTACAAGAAATACACAAAGTAAACCTCAGAGGAAAGAACAAGTCGCTGATCCTGCTGGAGAACATCTGGGAATGTTAAGGTGGAAAAAGGAGGAGGAATGTTCTTCTCAGTGTCTTTAACATAATCTCGCCAAGCACATATCTGAATGAAGGCCTCACACTCAGAGATCACCGTGTTTTATTACAGCTACACGTGCTGTTTTTAAACATCTAACATGGAGATTCCAACCACAGAGGATAATACAAACAAACCAGCAGCAGCAGTGTACCTCTCCCTCAGAGTCTCCAGCTTGAAGATGTGCACAGTTTCCGTGTTACTGGAGGCTGACAGAAACAAGCCCTCCATGCTGAAGGCCAGCGAGCAGATACTGACGCACCTGTTAGAAGAGAGCCATGGGTAACAGCATTGCGATGGTTCATAGCTGAGGCGGCCATCCTCCATAGTAAGTATCACAGACCGTATGCAGCAGGGACAGCTACAAGTTCATGTGTGATTACGAAGACACCTTCCCTACTCTGCACCTATCACCCCCCACCTTTGGTTATGGTTTGCCAAGCGTAACAATCGACAAAGATAAACACACACAGACAAAGACATGGACTCTGACTCAGAGAGAGAGAGACACACACACACACACACACACACACACACACACACACACACACACACACACACAGAACCCACCTCTTCATTCCCCTCCTGAACTCAAAAAGCTTCTGCCCTTCTGGAATGGAGAACACGCGGATCACTGTCCCCTGGAAAAATGGATCAGATGCTCAGTCCACCCAACACTTTAGCCCCATGCAACACAGGACAAAAAAAAAATTCCATGGAAACACCCTGGAACTGTATGCAGTTTCAAAGCACATCACCGAACGTCCCCTTCCTTTTTATTAAGACAGAACAAAAGTCCACCACTTAGTACAAAGGAATTCCTTTCAGGGCCAGCACTGATATGGATAATACTGCTAACAGACAAACCCTTCTCCTCTATGAATTGTAGCATCAAAGTCAACCAGAATGGTCTTTCGCAGGGTTCTCAAATCCGCACGCATGCAAATTTCTCCATTGAAAAAACAAGCAACTTACATAAGATCTGCTTTTAAAAAAGTGCAGCGGAGTCAACAAGAAGGTGAGCAAAAACAGATTGGTCAAAGTACCTTCTCGGAGGCGGTGGCCAGTTTGGTGCCGCTCGTGTCAAATGCCAGTGCCGCCAAAGGACTGTCGTGTGCAGGGATCATGTTAGCCGCTCGCTAACAGGAGAAAGTGCCGGAGATGCAAGTTTAAAACCTCAAAAGCCAGAGACACAAAGAACCTGGTAGCGTTCTGGCTACTTGTGTTACATGGGAGGTGTGACGCACCAAATTGATGGTGTCGAAAACCTGAACTTCTCCTATCGACGCGCTTCCGGGGTAAGCCAAATAGCAGTTATCGTTGCTAATGGAGAGGGCGCACAAACCTGCGGAAGCAGAGCAGACATACCCAGCTGAGGGGCTGCAGAGTGACAGAAACTAAAAATCAAAACTGTGACATTTTATTTTACCCTGAACTTCTCTATGGTGAATGAAGATCTATTTCCATTATGACTAATTACAGTTCCCCTTAAAATGTATTAATCCCCAAGGGGAAATTATCTCTCTCTAGACTAAGGAAGAGATGCACAAATCAAAGACGTTTGAAATGAAAGACATATAGTTAAAATAACCCTACCCACCACATTCCTATACATTACCTGATGGGTTAGGTGGGGTCTCTCGGATAGTGTGAAGTACTTTCATGTCTCTGATATTGTGAATGTAGAGTGATTCTTCCAAACATACTATCAGCCTCTGACAAACATAAAAAATAATAATAATCAGAAGTGGAAGAGGTCTGAATACTTCATTCATCCTATCAAAAATGAAGGAACTCGCTACAAAGACTCAAGCTTAATGTTAGTCCATTATCAGCACCACCATCATTCGAGAAAAGAGATTATAAGAGGATGGACTGCTGTGGAACGTTCTGCTCACAGTGCAAAACAACTTAAGAACTAGAAAGTGAAAGTGCTTTTGTTTACCTGCCTGTTGAGCTTCACAGCCAGGATAGTGTTGGAGTAACTGTAGTTACAGATCTCGGTCCCTTTTTTAAAGTGACACACCTTAAGCTTCCGGGGAGCCTTAAGGCTAACAATAGCAACAAGACTGCTGGAGAACAATCTCTCCACAATGCAGACATCTTCAGTGTCAGCTAGTGAGAAAAAGAATGCACAAAAAGGAAGAGTTATCACAGGCTTTACAAGCAAACAAACCTCTCAATAAATGTAGCCAGATATACTAACAATTACATTTTAAACGGTTTTTAAACAGTGCAGTTGCAGATCAAAGTAGCGGTTTCAGTTCTCCTTAATTGTGAAAAACATTACAGGGCAACACATCATTACAAATTAGTCAGCCATTATTTATTAAAAAAACTCCATTTCACCATTGTGCTTTTCTTTGGAGAATTCTATTTCTACTTCACTGGCACTAATATAATGAAAATGAACCATTTTATTAAACACTTACTACATTCATAAATTTGTTCTAACTTGTCAACCGAAGACAAAGAGAAGAACTTGTATCCAGATTTGGTGCCGACAGCTAAGGACCTGTGAGGGGACAAAAAGAATAATCCTTCACCTTCAGTTCCATTTTTTGTTACTTTACATGATTAACACAATTCATTTGCCAGATGACTTCCAACAAGCAACAACTGGCTTTGTGCATGACCTCACTGCCAATATATAATTCAACCTGTCCCCTAAACGCACACGTTGTGCATGTTTACAAAGCCACCCCCTCTTGGTGATCAGTCCCATTTCGTGACTTATGTCCTTGACAGCAGCTTCATGCCAGAGACTTTCTCATATTAGCATGGCACTGGTGCGGCTGCACGCCACGGCTGGTCACACATGGCCACCTGAGCGGGATTTTCGAGGCGACCTGCGGGACGGGTCCGTGTGGCGCTCGCACGTGATCAGCTCCGTTATCCGTCCATCTGAGTCACTGACAGCTTTTCTCTCCTGTTTTTTTTTTTACCGGACTGTTTGCCCACACCCATCGACATGGCCTAGCCTGCATGCTGCATTGCCCGTGTAGTTATCTACACCGGCAGGGCTCTCAATCTCCGCAGATGACCAGAGAGACAGAACCAGGACACGATCTCCAAAGCCGGACCCCCGTGCCATCTAATTCGGCGGAATGTAGTAAGTAAATAAGTTATTATCAGCCTGCGGATGCTTGAAACGTGCCTGTCACTCGGGCTGCCATGGGTGGGTCCCCCAGGACACGCAGCTGCTACCCCCACATGACCCGACACGGGGACTAAAAAGGCTGTTTATACGGTCGAAGCCGCACATCTTATTCCCTTGACGGTTTTATTCATCTAAAAGTCCCCCGCACCCTCCCGGAAGTCGTTTACAGTTTTACAGGTAGCCGAACTAGGTAACCGAGACACCGTTATTAACGCTGGAGGTGTGCCGCAGTTGCCCACCAGAAACCACGCCCGTGGCGAGCCTGTCTGCTCCGCGGCCTGTGGGATGCTGTCCCCCGGGTCCCCGACACGCCGACACCCCCTCCTCGCTCCTTACGTGTTGTCCTGATTGAAGTTGGCGAAGAGAAGCTGGCCGCAGCCAGCCTCCCCGCTCTGACTGGCCAGGTTCATCGGCTCGGCAGCATGCAGATGCGCAGCGGCCGCGGGACACGCAGCATCCGGAGCGGGGGGCCCGGCCGTGGACGCTCAGCCTCTCACCGACGCTCCTTCTTCCCCTCTTCCTCCTGGCTGTTGTTGTTTTGCTCGCGCGGAGCCGTGCCTGCGCCATGCGCATGCGCGGCTATGGGCGTCCGTGCATGCGCCCGAGCGCGCTTGAGCTGCATACGTGCGTGACTCGTGAATTAAAGGGGAGGTGAAAGGGCTGTCTGCTTTAAAGTCATTCTTTGCTGCTGATATTGATCTATGCATTTACTGGATACATTAAAAATAAAAACATGGTAATGTGATATTACTGTAAATATGCTGGTTCATCGATTCATTTTGATAGCCAAATAATGAGAAGGAACTCTTGTTTAATATGAACCAAAAGTCCATGAAATTTGAGTTTTTTTCTTTTTCTAGTTCAGGCGGACCAAAAAAAATAAAGGAAAAATAAATTGTACGGTAATTTATTAAAATCTGAGATGGGTTGGCGCTCCATTCTGGGTTGCTCCTTGTCTTGCACACGGAGCTTTGGCAAAAGCCAAAGAACAAGTGGGTATAGAAACTTGATTGGTTGCATTAAAAAAAATGTACACGGCTCATTTCCAATCTTCCACTTTATACATACTCACCGTTAAAAATTTGGGGTTACAGAAATTTCCTTGCTTTCTATGAAAACATACATGAAATGATTTTGAATAGGAAATATAGCTAAATAAATAGGAAATACTCATGGACAAAGTTAGAAATAATCGTTTTCAAAATTAAAATAATAATTGTGTTCTTCATACTTTGCTTTCGTCAAAGAGTCCTCCATTTGCAGCAGTTCTAGCCTTGCAGACCTTGGGCATTCCGGGTGTGTTTGTTGAGGTAATCTGGCGAGATTTCACCCCATGCTTCCTGAAGCATCTCCCACAAGTCGGATCGGCTTGATGGGCACTTCTCACGTACCATTTGGTCAAGCTGCTCCCATAACAGCTCAATAGACCTGAGACCCAGTGACAGTGCTGGCCACTCCATTATACACAAAATACCAGCTGACTGCTTCTTCCCTAAATAGTTTGGACCTGTGTTTGGGTCATTCTACTTTTGTAGGACAAAACTGGCTCCAATGGAGCACCGTCCACAGGGTATGGCATGACGTTGCAAAATGGAGTGACAGCCTTCGTTCTTCAAGATCCCTTTTACCCTGTACTAATCTCCCACTTTACCATCACCAAAGCAGCCCCAGACCATCACACTGCCTCCACCATGCTTGACAGATGTCATCAAGCCTTCCTCCAACATCTTTTCATTTGATCTGCATCTCACAAACATTTTTCTTTGTGATCCGAACACCTCAAATTTAGATTCATTTATCCATAGCACTTTTTTCCAATCTTCCTTTGTGTTCATTTGCCCATCTCAGTTTTTTCTTTTTATTGGCCATTCTGAGATACAGCTTTTTCTATGCAATTCTGCCTAGAGGGCCAGCATCCTGGAGGTGCCTCTTCACTGTTGACGTTGACACTGGTCTTTTACAGATACTATTTAATGAAGCTGCCAGTTGAAGACCTATGAGGCGCCTGTTTCTCTAAGTACACACTCTAATATATTTACCCTCTCGCTCAGTTGTGCCCCAGGGCCTCCCTCTCCTCTTTCTGTTGTGGTTGGAGCCAGTTTGCGCTGGTCTGTGAAGAGAGAAGTACACAGCATTGGAGGAGATCTTCAGATTTCTGGCAACTTCTCGCATGGAATAGCCTTCATTTCTCAGGACAAGATTAGACTGACGAGTTTCCTCAAATACTGACGCTCCAGATACTCAACTAGTCCAATGAAGTCCAGTTTTAATGCTTCTTTAATAAGAACAACAATTTTCATATGTGCTAGCATAATTGCAAAAGGGTTTTCTAATGATCAATTAACCTTCTAAAATGATGAACTTTCATTAGCAAACACAACATTCCACTGGAACACAGGATTAATTGTTGCTGATAAGGGGGCTCTGTACACGCATGTAGATATTCCATTAAAAAACAGCTATTTCCAGCTCTGATAGTCATTTACAACATTAACGATGTCTACACTGTATTTATGATCACTCTTACTGTATGTTATTTTAACTCACCATACAATCTACATACTCCTTGCATTAATGGTTTGCCAGGTCACGCCTACTCAGAAGATCCCTCTATCCATCTAAACTGAACTTAGCATATGTGAGGCCAAAATACAATGGATGTCAATGGGAATATATGACTAGTAAAAATCGAATTACAGAGCTCTGTACTATGAATTCTTACTAGTAAAAACGATCATTCTTACTATTAAGAATTGCATTGTAGATATCTTGAATTCATATTCTTACTAGTAAAAGTTGCATTTTTACTAGCAAGAATTGAGTTATGACGAGTAAGCCTTACACCAATAAAAGACAATCTGGGTTGCCATATAATGTGACTTTCATTCTTACATCACAAGCATCGATTTTCAAAGCAAACGATCACTATAATTTTGGTTATTATTCCAACAGCTCTCACCTAATGTGAATATACGATACTTTCGCTCTCCACTGTATGATAACTCCAACCAATAAATACAATTAATACGATCATGACATGGTAATGCTGTGATTATTAGGTCTTCCACTATCCCATGGATTGACCAATATGTATGGTCATGCCAGTATTATTTACCGCAAATAAAGGAGTCCGGCAAACGACTGCTGTTTGCTTTGTGCTGTTTTTCATAATTAAGACACACATAGAAAGCTTCTGGAAAGTTAAGATAGACGTATTTATTTCAAGTCTTCATCTGCAGACACTAGCGGTTTTAATTGTAATACGGTCCAAAATCGAAAGCGGAACCCGTCTTAAGCAATTCCTCCTTTGACCGAAATTCAGTGCTTTTAAAAAAATAAGGTTTTGTCCGTTTTTCTTAAGGATGCAAAGAACTGACTCAAATCAACATTTCCCTTTGTATCAATTTAGGTCCGTACATTAGTTTAACTCTGTCAACATTTCAGGCTCATCATCCAATGCAATCTTTTCACAGAGAAAAATACAATGTCTCTGCGAAGACATATTTTTTTGTTTTAAAGTGTAGGCCTGTATGAAATTGCCGCGAATATTACATAAAGCCGCTATATATGTCTGTTTACTTTTGCATGTCGATTTGTTCGCAATAATCTGCAAACAGTGCTGTACGTGGACAGATGATGGTGCGGTAAAGTTTTGTCAGCCCCAAAGAATTCCCCTGAAGACCTCTTTTTACTTCTGTCTTTGGGAGGGGATTTGTGGCGGCATTGTCTTGCCTCTTCGTGATCGTTCAACTACACTGTGCTCTGCTTGGAATTATAGATTCGTCGATATTTCGTCTTTTTACGGTACCCGAGCCGGAAGTTTCAGTAACTTATTAGTATTGGTGAAAAGAGTAACTCTTGCTGCTTCTGTAGTCTTCAAAGTCATCGCAGGAACACGCTGACTCTGTTGAAATGTTTCACGATTTTAAGAAGACTAGATATGGAAGGTAAAGTGAATGTTTTATTTGAATATCTTTTGTGAATATCGTATGTCTTTACTTTTTGAAATATATGTTTAAAAGTTTCGCGCTGATGTCACACAAGTTTGGTCGTTAAAATATAAATGCATTTATAAAAATCCACCGACGACTATATGTTTGAGAAGGTAATCAATCAATAGATCAAAAGTGGGATACTTGAGGCAACAAAGTATCAAGAGTATATTTTGATTAGCTCATAAATATCGAAAATGAAAAAAAATCTTTCGTTGTTTTTTTTATAGTTGCAACAGGTTATTTTCTGACGTTTTCCTTCTGTGTCTATCCAAAGTGTCATTATACTAACGCAATACTGAATTAACATCATCGGTGAAGAGGATAAGTTAAAAAAAATATATAAACCAGAACTACAGCTACACATGCGTCCGGGAAGATGAACATAGCAGACGCTATATAAGGACATTCTGGTAAATTACACCAAGCAGATGTGCAAAACCTATTTAAGAAAACCCGTAACTTTGTTGACCGCGTTGAACAACAAAACTGCCCGAGTAAAATTCAAATAGTAGGCTATAGATCAATAATGCAGCAAAACAAGGGGGGGAGATGTCCACAGACAATACTGCAATTAATAAAAAGAATTAGGATATGTGTCTGCATCAGCTCCACAAGACACAAAAGAATAAAGCAGGTTAAAACGCCTCTTTTAACTGACTTTCTCGAACAATGCTCTTTACAGACCGTTTTCTGTTATGCAAACATTACTCCTCCGGGATGAGAGATGTGTGGAAAAACTGGAAGGTTTTTATTCACCCTGACAGCTATGTGTATATCAGCATCATATGTGTTTGCGACGGAAACTTCGGTTAATTGACTGCAAATGCTAGATAACTACAAACGTTTCCTCTAGATTCGTAAGGGCTGAGCGGTGTTACGTGGGCGGATGAAAAGTTTTGTCTTCAGAATAACTGCGGGCCTATTAAATAATTATGCTTGTGGTGATGGTGGAGAGAAATGCACTACCTCAGTGACCTGTCTGGGAAAAAACTTTATTCTAAAATGTCTTTCTTTCTAGAGAATACAGATAGACCTGTAGCGGTCGAAATTCATGCGGCGCCCGCGCCCCCTTAGCTGTCATTACAAGAACAAGTCGGTAAGGGGGGCGCTCCATCAGTAGGCTACATGCTGACTTGGGCCGATCTTGCTCTTTGCAGGATCCGAGATAGATCGATCGCAATGCCGGTATCATTTTGTGGTTCAGTCAATGGTCAAAGCAAACAGCTACTTTATCAACTTAAAGTAAAAGGAGTTATATTTGAATTAGGCCTACTCTTAAACGGACGGAGGCATGAGCGTAAATTATGGGGGGGTTGAATACTCAACCACCCCTGGACCCCTTTAAATGGGTGGACACCTGAACCCCCCCCCAATGCTCAACCCAAAGTTATGCCCTTGGACGGAGGTACAAGAAACATGAGCTCGGCTACATAGCCTATAAGTCAACAGTCATTAACCGAGTCGTTTATATAGCGTAATGATATGGTGATATGGTGTACATTTCAGCTTACATCTGTTAATGTCACATACAGTGTAATAACTCTTAGGGGCGTAATGCCTCAGACTTACTTACTGCGTGGCGTTTATGATGTTGCGGTAATTTGACAACCTTTAAAAATCCGGTTAACATATCAAATTTTACGACGGCTTTTGTTTTGCAGTTGAGAGGATAATTTATTCAATCCCGCAATCAGATCATTTTAGGCTGCAGTCCATCCAGTGACCTGGAAAAGGAAAAGCGGTTAGAAGATGGATGGAAGAATGGATAAATACGTTTTTTTTTCCCTCCTGTGTCATTTTCCCTTGTTTCTGTACTCTGTGCCGTTGTAAGAATTTAAAAACGATGTATGCAAAAATTTCAGACCTGTTTACTTTCCTTTAAGGATTTTAGATTATAATATTATTAATCAACGAATACTGCATTGTTGTTTTATGTCCGCTACGTAACGGGTGAGCAGTGGGATGTGAAATTGAAAGTGCAGTATTGACTTTCGGGTACAGAGCCTTGAGCTGCTCATTTCTTACTTCCCAGCTACTTCCTTCTTCCTTGTCTGTGAGCCATAACCCGTATGCTGCCATTGACCACTGCTGAAGTGAGTGACCCAGTTAAAGAATGGAAGGTCAGGTATTAACAGGTGGAAGTATGTTCCTGGTTCTTTAAAACCTCTGAAAACAGGGGTTTAACTGCCAGAATCTCTTTTGGTAGGCCTCCCTCTATCCAGAATTTAGTAGATATTTTTTTAATAAGCCTACTATTGTGAAAATCATGAAATGTTAATATAATATGATATGGTATTTCTGGATGCCTGCTGGCTGTTGGTAAAGATTATTCAAGCAAAACAATGGCCTAATGAAATATCGTTAGCTAGAAGGAGGGAAAAAAGCCCTCTCTCACTGAAAATGGAACAGAAAGGGACTGCACCGGGTTGGACGTGATTTCCCTCCAGACAAGCGAGTCTTTATGTTTCCGTAACCAAAGAGGCGCTGGCTCTCCGTCTGACAATAGGGTGAGAATGTGCCCGCAGCCCCGGCCAGGAGCCCGGTCCCTGTTTGCGCCGCCCGACCGCCATGGGCACTCTCTCTGAGACACGGGCGCCAGCACAAACGGGCCATTCACATCAGTCACCCTCCGTTTGCCTTCAGCCTTCATGAAAATGAAAAACATGTTGTACTCATTAATGCTTCCGTTGTATCAGGTAAATTGTACTAATTAATAGCGCACTGGATATTCACATCTAATATTCATTAATAGTCACTTATTCGTAATTGTGTTTGTTTACAATTCTGTCCAAGGAGAAGTCGGCTTGTCAAGCATTTCAGAGATTCATTTTCCCAATCAGGCAATAATATCTATCCTTAGTTTTTTTTATTTCATGAATGAACAATTTAGCACCGTAATTGAAGTTGGCTACTTTTAATTTAGCAAATTCTTCTAAATCAAGCATGTTTGGAAAATTTGAAAATATCAAGATGGTTACTTGTTGCTTTTTCTGTGGGCCTTTGGATGGTACAGTTTCCTAATAGTCCAGCCCCTGTGTGTACCATCAGATCTTTCCAAATCCTGTGTACAGGTTTCTGATTGGATGCACACCCCTGTGGGCGTGGCTTTGTTCCGGAGGGACTTGTTCTTGTGAAGGGGTCAATCCATGTCAAATCATCACAATTTCGGAGCTCATCGTCACGGATTTTAACGAAACTTGGCATGATGATTTGGTCACATGAGTGACTCATGAAACTGAAATTGGACGTAACTGCAATCAATATCGAGGGAGATTTAAGCGGACAAAGTTTTAACTTTTTTTGGGGGGGGGGGTGTGTATGACTTTGACTGGCTATATTTACCCTAATATAAGCTGCACAGAACTGGTCCTTATATTGTTTTAAAGCTATTGTCTAGCTCTATGGATTGAACAAATAATATGCCTGGGAATGAATGGGATGGAGATGGTCCATGGAGATGTAAAAAGCTCATCTCCACTCTCCAGTGCTGGGCATAGTTTCACATCCTAGCTACCAATTTTCATCATATGCAGCCACAACATAACTTTTGATGCCTGCAAAGTCGAGCGATTCCCTCAGTGCGCACTTACACTGGACCGATCTGCACACCTCACTCACCTCTGATGAATGCAGGGCATTTATTAGCCATATTTACTAGCCATGTGGGCTTTTTCAATAGTATGGCAAGTACATGTGTCTGCAATAACGTTAATGAAGCTTTCCTTAAATTTCATTGTAGCATATTTGTAACCTTAATTAATGTTATTACTTACAGCTGTGCTTGTTATACTATTTCGTGTCAGTTTTTTTCTGCCATTAAAAAGACCCATTAGTGATATGAAACCACGTGACGCTGCCTTTAAGTCACGAAATCTCAGCAACAACTTAAAAACCAAAGATCAAATTTTCTGGAGATGTTCATGACATCATGAGCTAGCTTTAGTAAAAGAATTGATCAATTTTGAATTATAGGTTTTTGTGTTATTGAATTTGTAATGTTTTAATCAGTTATTACATAGTAATTATTCAATTGGGGATTATTTTTTTTGCTGAACAATAGCTTTAAAACAATATAAGGAGCACTTCTGTGCAGCTTACATTAAGGTAAATATAGCCACTCAAAGTCATAGCCCCCCCCCCCCCCAAAAAAAAAGTTAAAACTTTGTTCGCTTAAATCTCCCTCAATATTGATCCAAAACACGCCCGATTTCAGTTTTATGAATTACTCATGTGACCAAAGCATCATACCAAGTTTCATTAAAATCCGTGACGATGAGCTCCGAAAGTGTGATGATTTGACATGGAATGACCCGAAGATGGGATGGCAGCTGCTCTGCCAGAATGATCAGATTCTCCAGTAGACTTGATGCAGATGCTTGATGCCTGTCACTCTTGATTAGCCAACTTGATCAGGTGAAGTGCTGGGATGTAGTGATGCATATCGAGGGGCAGTCGGCCATCATCAGCACTGCCCTCCACCACTGGGTGGAAAATGCCAGAATAATAGGGGCCATTATGCCCTCTGCACTAGTCTTTCATCTGCAGCAATCAGAAGAACATAACTGCAATCGCATTATTTATTATGCAGGTGTATGTTTGGTGTCTGTCTGGGGGTGATAGTTTTATTTATATACTGAATGTACTAACAGAAGACATGGATATAGCAGGTATAGCAGGTTTCCTACAAATTTTAACATCAAGTTCAGGTAACAGCTGTCAGCCTCCTCAATACTCTGCAGAGTACGATAATACATTATGGTAACACTTTATTTGAGGGGGCACGAATAATATACGATTATACTCTTCATTAATCACAAATAAACTCTTACTTGATATATTAATTAACCACAAACTATATTTGTTCATGATCTGTACTTCAGTAGTACCTAGTTACTAATAATTTACTAGCTGTATCGAAAAGTATTACCCAGACGATGTTTTTCTCAAGAGAAACTGTCTGACGAAGTTCATTTTCTGACATTCTGCAGCCCGGAAATCACTGGAAAGCCCAGCACTAGGTGACAGCTGGTGCCAGGTGCCATGACATTGTACAGTACGGTTCCTTGGTAACTAACTTAGTAACTTAGTAATGCAGTAAGTTCCTGAACTGGAACTGATTATTCTAATTTATTTGGAAAGCATAGCTTGTTGCACTTCATTAGACAATAAAATATTGACATTCTGATGCTAAGTGTTTATTGCTTAGTTTTTGCTATTTAATTGTTAGGTTTTTTAAATGAGGTATTTACATTTTTTATTAGGGTATTCAACAATAAAAAAATAAAAAATTGGAAAAAAAATTATACCAAATTATTCGTTAGGGACAGTCCTAGATCTTATTTACATCCCACTGTGTCTGTGGGGCAGGTGTTTTGCCAGCTATCTGAAGCTCGTGTGTGCGCAGTCAAAAATAATCATGACAAGTGCTATGTCACGTAAATTGTTGGTTGTAGTGCAAATGAGAAATTAATAGAATATAAAGATTTAGACATAGTATTTACTCCTTCGATTCATTGTTTAATTGTCTCATGTACATGACAGATTGCTCAAATTACTAGAAGCTACGTTAAAAAGCTCACTCAGATTAACTGCTTCCTTGAACAATCATATACCCTTAGATTTTTTAATTGACTTTGAGACACCGCTGTTTTGTCTGTAAAACTAGAAAGGAAATTATATTATTTATGGGTTGACATAATTAGTGATGCTGAAATGAACGGAATGAAGTAAGTGTGTTTATCTCTACATGTGGTTAAAAGGTTTCTGAAAAGCTTCTAAGTGGAAATAATTCTCTAAAGTGCAGCTGGAACCATTTAAATGTCACCTGCAGGATGGAGATGTTTGCGTGTCTGAATCTGCAACTAAACTGTCCGCCTAAATGCATGAACAGGCAGTCCTGCGGTATGAATAAGTTTGCTGATCTGCATGAATCATGGAAGAAGCATCTGCAGAGCTATCAGTAGAGATTTTGAGCCGCTGCTGGTAGATGGAACCGACAAAGAAATCATATCGGGAAGTTAAAACATGAAGGAATTCCAAGATGTCATGTGACGTCAGGGCTAAGCATTGATCTGTCAGTCGCCCAACACTCTCGCCAGCGTTAGGTGATGATTGCCAGGCAACAGCATAGCACAAAGAAAATGGAAAATAGGGGCCTGGGTTACACCGATGTTCCGGGATGTGCTTATGAGAACATTTACATGATCACAACTAAAAATCCAAAAATCATTACGTTTTTATAAAGTCATTGAAGTGTAACATCTCTGAAATCCTGGATTAACATCTATTGCGTGCCCTTGGGTGCAGCCTGGTGCAAAATATCCATAAAGGGAGATTACATGCCACATTATGCAGACACAGTATTCCAAGAGACTTTCTTGGCTAGAGATGAGTTGTTTTGCCCACCAGTTCTAAGAGTCTCATATAACAATCATATGCGCTTTGCAGTACTAGGTTAAGCGTTGAGTGGACTTCTACGCTAATCCCCCTTGGGGGCAGGAACAGCGGTGATGCTCGCCTAGGGGCCACATGGACTTTGACTGACACTGTTGTTTGGTCCTCAGGTCACGTTTACTCCTTATCAGACATATTGGGAGAAAATATGTAAACAGAATTAGGAAACGAAAAGGTGATTTCATTTTAGAGACGCAGTTAAGTAACACAGTAACAAATGACTGTGCAGCTATAGGATTTGTTCACAGAGCAGGTTAGACATCAACACAGCTTTTTATATTTTCCTCATGTATGTTTTTTTTTCTTCAGATTCATGAATGGCCGAGTGCCGCCCCACAAAAGGTATCAGCCCACAGATTATGAGCACGCGGCTAACTGTGCCACTCATGCGGTAAGTGGGACCTGAGGACTGGCATGGAAAATGCAAAATGCATAAGTACCGCAGAACAGCAGGAAGTGGGGGGGGGGGGGGGTGACAGGTTTAAGGTGGGGGTGCGGGGGAGGGGGGCCGTGCGGGTG
>JAODKC010000048.1:7208823-7218919 GCA_026777985.1 Mormyrops attenuatus | reverse complement strand
AAAAATGTTTCACTGGCTCCATGGCTGTATGAAGGCAGGGAGCCAGTGAAACATTTTTAGAACCTGCAGAATTCCTAAACGTTACTCTGCCAAAAATCAGAGCCTTAACTTGCTGTATTTAATCAACTAATAATCATTCAGAATAACAGAAACCGAACTGTTTAAAAGGATGGCATTGGGCGGTTTGTGGTTCACACACAGTTTGCTGTTCACACATGGAGGTTGTGGGGGCACATCCCTCTGCAGGGAAAGTTTTGGCCTAAGCCTGCCCCCTTTTATGTGACAGGACTGTGGAGCACTCCCTGCACATGTGCGACAGGATGGTGATCTACTTCTTCATCGCAGCTTCCTACGCCCCCTGGTGAGTCGTGACCGTAAATGCGCCCTGACCTGATAGCACAGGCCTCAGGATACCCCAAGCTGTCTGCATTTCTGCCCTCTTTTCTGTCCAAATGATTTTCCGTTCAAATTAACCCTCTGCGTTATATCCCCCGTTATCACTACTGCCCCCCACTGGGAGGGAAGTAGAATACATAATGGACTCCCAGGGATTTCCAAACAATAACTAACATGAACCCTTCACATCTGGGAAAATAAAAATATGAAACATTTTAATGCATGTGTTTCTCGTGAGGGTTAAAATGGGTGCTGACACACTGAATCAGCAGCTCCACTACCTCCATGCCTTTACCTTCAAGCCACTTGTTCAGCACTGAGCCTGGAGTCTAGGTCCTTGGTAGAGAGTGGTGCTGCTTTATTAACCCCTGCAGGGAAATTCTCATTCTGCTTCACCCCATCACAGCCGTCCAATGAAATGCTGGTGGTGAAGCGAATAATCACACATACAATCACACATTACAATACATGTGCCTCAAAGACAAAGAGAGGGGAGGGGAGGGGAGAGAGGGGATGAGGCAGGGGTCACCTTGGATGGGGCGCCAGTCCATGGCAGGGCACACACTTGCACACTAAGGGTAATTTAAAGACACCAATTAGCCTGATCGCAGGCTTTTGTTGGTGCAGCAGAAGGCCAGAGCAGCCGCAGGGGGCCCACAGCAGCACAGGGAGAACATGCACCCTTCACACACACACAGCCGGTCATGCTGGATAAATATGTGAACTGCCCTTTGGTGGTTCCCATGGCAACCCGCCCGTGATGGGGTCGGGCCACTGCACCGAACAGATACCGTATGGCTCCACACAGGTGGGTGAGGCAGTCACTCCCCGAAGCACTGACACCCCCCAAAATGGCCTCCTGATTTAGCTCCCCCCGGTCCTCGAAAGCCCAGCTGGACTTGCCACACATGCAGCAGCATCAGTCACTCGTTAGATGTTCCTGGTTTGTGGAGTATCATGTCCTGCCAGGGTGACCTTCCTGGAGGTGGCGGGCTGATGTGTGTATATATGGACAGGCTGGGATCCCAGAATTCCCAGTGGTGCCATACTGCAGGAAGTAAGCATGAGTCACATATACGGTATCCCTTTGCTGCTGTCATCGCGCATATTGCACAAACTCTTCCTACATTTACACACCTCTCAGCTGCCTAATGAAAGGACATCTACAACAAAATATCTGAGTTATCACACTAAGTGTGTAATATTTGCAGGAAGATTTGCCTACCTCTGGAATGGCTCAGTTTAGTGTTAGAAGTATTGAAGGAAACATTAAGCACATCCATCCATCCATCATGTGTAACTGCTTGTCCTGTTTAGGGCCGATGGGATCTGGAGTCTATCCCAGAGGCTACGGCCCAAGGCAGATTAAAAATATTAAATATCAAATAATTTATTTGGACGCTTCTGGCTCACCGTGACCCAGTACTGCATAGGTGGCGGATCTTTTAGCTTTTGGCTATTGTTATATGGGTTTAACACAGAGACGGGCAGAAATGATGTGCATTTGGACTGAATGTAACGGGACCTCCTATTCGCTCCCACAGGCTGAACTTGAAAGACCTGGGCCCTTGGGCCTCCCACATGCGCTGGGTCATATGGGTCATGGCGTGCATTGGCACGGCCTACGTGTTCTTCTTCCATGAGAGGTACGTGACCGAGAATGACCCACAAGTGCCCCACTGTTCCTACCCGCCAACATCAGTATTGTGTTCCTGAATCAAAGATTCGGTTTGCAGGCAAAGCCATTAGATTTTGTGACAGGCGTCCTGATTGGCCCAGAATGTTCACAAGGGTGGAATCCAGTGGGGCTGAGGGGAGGTATTAAATCAGCACATTATTGATATGTCTGTCATCCCTCAGGTTCAAGATTATAGAGTTGCTATGTTACACAGTTATGGGGGTCTGTCCTGCCTTGGTGATCCTATCAATGGTAAGTTAATTTTTCTTTAGTGTCACGTTTTAACGGTAATTGCCAGGGAAATGTGAAGTTAAAAATTTCAGACGGACATAAATTAAATGCGGAAGTTTCCCATTTATAGCTTCTGTTCGAAGAGGGATTCCTGCATGTAAAGGAGAAAGGCCCCGACAAATCAGCATATATTTGATACCTTTTCTGTGAGTGACGGCCCTGCACAAGATCACCAGATGTTCCTTATGGCTTCCTGTTAGCTTATCTCCAGCCTCCATTCATCCAAGGCCACTCTTCCCCCATTCTCCCTTATCTTAAGCAAAGACTTCTCCCACTGTCATTATTTCTGATACCCTACAGACACATACTCAGGTTAAAACAACATTTTATTATAGGATATAATGTTATACGATGCATTTCTTTGTCAGTTTTAAGACTATATGGATTATATACTCGATTTTCGACTTGATTCTGTTATATTATTCATTACCACTTAGTATAGATATATTACATCTACACATATCTACACATGTTCTCTAATCCAGCAAAGCAACAGTTACTCTTACATTCGTTATTCTGATCTACACCCACCAGGGGCTGTGTTGCCCTCCCAGCTGAGAGAGTGACCCAAGGTTGTGCAAGCACACCAGGATAAGTTCTTCTCTTATCTGCAGCCCTCAAAACTGCTCAAACAGATATTTGCAGTACCTAGGGCATTGACAGCAATCCCACAAGGCCTAGGGCATTGACAGCAATCCCACAAAGCCTAGGGAATTGACAGCAATCCCACAAGGCCTAGGGCATTGATAGCAATCCCACAAGGCCTAGGGCATTGACAGCAATCCCACAAGGCCTAGGGAATTGACAGCAATCCCACAAGGCCTACGGTATTGACAGCAATCCCACAAGGCCTAGGGCATTGACAGCAATCCCACAAGGCCTAGGGCATTGACAGCAATCCCACAAGGCCTAGGGCATTGATAACAATCTCAGCAACCTTCAACTGCTTTACTTCTTAGGGGTACCAGACGACTTTAAATTTCACATCTGCAGGAAATAGTTCTGAAAATCTGTTGTCTGTAATGGGCGCTTGCTGAATGGCACTCAGTTATGAATATAATTTAATAAAATGAATGAGGATAAATTACTGACTTCACCAGGGGTGATTTGGTGGCTCTGGTGGTTGTGACATCTTGACATTGATCCTATATTCTTTCTACTACGGGGTGATCAATTCACTATACTTCACGCGCAAAGTCATCTTTATTGTCATTGTACATAGGCACAATGAAATGAGGTAATAGAGTCTCTTACTGCAAGAATCACACATAGTAAAAGTGTTAAAAAACACAGTAGAGTAGAATAAATATCACGACATTAAAAAATAATGCAACAATGAGTTTCCTAATACGTTAATACCAGGGCATGAACAGAATACAAAATGGCAAATAGATAGTTTTATCATTTCCTTATGATAAGTATTATCAAGTTATGGGAAGTTTTTTCTCCTAGAAAAAAGAATTTGAGAATGCTTCCCTACACACAGCATTACTATCCTAACAAGAAAGTGAAAAGGGGAAATGAAAGAGTCAGAGGTAAGTGAGAAATAACAAGACTCACTCTATTGTTGCAGACTGACAGAGGTGGTGTCTTTGAGCTGCTCCTAGGGGGCGTGGCCTACTGCATGGGTATGGTGTTCTTCAAGAGTGACGGGCTGGTTCCCTTCGCGCACGCCATCTGGCACCTCTTCGTAGTGCTGGGAGCCGGCACTCACTACTACGCTATCTGGAGGTACCTGTATGCGCCTGGAAATGGCCAGATGAAGACCTCGAGATGACACGACTGCACAACTTGGCCGCAAAATCTCCCTGGAGACCTGCCACTAACTGCTGGTGTGAGCAAGTGCTACAGCTTAATGAGAGGTGGTAACCAGGTTCCTATGACAGATGTAGCATCTAAATGACCTTTTGGTCAACACAAGTCTTAGTCTTAGTCTAGTACTGTAGCTTTGCCCTTTCAGTCCAAAAACATGCAGCTAGGAGAACTGGAGACTCTGTACTGCCTAGAGTGTATGATGGTGAATGGATACCTGGCACCAGGCTGGCCTCCCATCCAGGTGGCCTCTTGTCTCACACCCTTTGCTTCCTAAAATAGGCTACAAATTCACTTTGACCTTGTACCGGATATGTGACTTTAGAAGGTGGAAGGATGGATCGTGGCTAAAGCAACGACACATTGTATTATTTAAGATCAATGTCCAAAACTATCCAGAACAGAACTGTAATGGAGAACCGGGCCGACAGAAGCCACATTCTCCTCATCGCTCATTAGTATCCTCAGCAGACAGTGTTTACGTATAAGGTGCCCGCGGATCGCTTTGACTAATATGAGATGCGCCTGGACACCAGTGTTGTCCTTATTTGTTGAACTCACTGAGAGTTTCTTAAGCCTTCTTAAGAAGCCCCCAAGGGGGGGGGGCATACCATAACAGAGACAAGGGTCTGAAGGAATGTTTCAGTTCACCTGCAGGCACAGACCTGGACAGGGAGGTGTGGTGTATTTATTCATTTATTTATTTGTGCCCCCTGCCTCTCTGATGCCAGTCCACTGAGCTCTCATTGGCTGGCAGGCTGTCCTGAGGCACATTTTAGTGCAGGCTGCCTGCCTGGGGGGGTGCAGTTTATTAGAGGCTTGTTTTTAGGTCATGTAATTGCGAAGAGATCCAGATATAGTTTGGCTTTGGGACACTTCCAGTGGCTTCCTAAACACTGGTTAGCGCACTCAGCTAAAGCGACAGCATGAAATTGCAGATTCCTAGAGATGCTGCTTGTAAGAAGAACTATACATGGTCTGCAAATACTGCTAATTATACATCATGGCTTCTAGTGAAATTTAAAAATAATGAATGATCTTAAACATTTTGTTTTGTTTTTCTGTGAAAGATGCCTAAACAAACACAAGTGTAACCATAATCAAGGGAATTGAGACATAATCCAGGGTCGCCAACTGTCACACATCTGGCAAGACTCTCACGTACGCTTTCAGACTCTCACGCTCACACAAGAAATCTTATGACAAATCTTTGTTATTCCATTATAAACCTCAATTTAGCTACATCAAAAGCGTCGGGGTCGTTTGCAATCCCTACAGACTATTTACAAGGTAAAACTCTTACATACATGTAAATGTGTGTGCAGACTTGTCTTGAATTGAAAATCTCATGCCAGCCAGCTGACCCTCCATAAAGCTCTAATCCTGCATTAACAAACTTATAAGGTGAATCATTCTGTGACAAAAATCTTATTTTGGGAATTGTCTGTTACAGATGTTCCTTCAGAAATTACAGTCATTACCATCCCACTGCGTGGGCTTCCGGAATGAGGCTCGTGATTTGACAGCATTGTGAACATTCCTGTCTGTCTGGCACATTGCTTAACACCCACACTGTGCTTCCCAGAAAAAAAGGCAGAAAAAGTTAACTCATGTTCGACAATGGTGAATCTGAAATTAACTGCAGTGGAATCTGTGCCTTAAACTCACTTCTTAAGTGAGTTAAGTAAAGTCATAAAATAAAGCAGAAACAAAGAATTTACTGACAGTGAAGTATTCAAGTTGTAAGAAACTCATGCACATTGGCATATGCACACTGGAAGTTTTTCCTAGCATAAACATATTTAATCTGACTTTTTAAATATCATGTTACAGTAAAGTGGGGATCTTACAGAAGGGGCTGTAAGATTATACTGAATCTGTGTAGTGCCTATAAACTGCACCACCGACAGCTGGTAATTATTTAGCATTTCAGCAAAGTAATCAGTGTTACTCTACATGAATGTATCATTTCAGTTCTCTTGGCATAATATGAATGTCCTTGGGGAAGAGATGTAATACCTAACTGCATTGTGGGTAATCGTTCCTACTATGAGTAGGTCATTTTCCTTTGCTGTGGTATGTTGCTTTTTTTATTTTGTTGTTACATTCCTCTAATTTTTATATTATAAAACAAAACATTAATATATTGACAGTGTTTAAAATCTTATGAATCTATTGAGGTAAATGCAGGGATTAGTCTGACAATGCATTCCTTAGGCCATAAATTTTACCTGAAGCCTCACAGTAGTTCTGCCTGCTTTTTAAGATATAGCACAAGCAGGGTGGACTAAAGCATGGAAATGCGGTCTTAATGCCTTTCTGTAGTACACTACCGACTGGCATGGATAAGAATCTTGTTCAGTAGCAGTTTTTTATTACACAATGTCTTAAATCGCATGATATGGGAAACTTGCTGTAGATCTGTACTCTATCTGCCCAAGAGATGTGAATGGCAGGTTTTTTCATATCTTAGAGCTGCACCTGCCTGAAATGGACACTGTTTATTCTGCTGTAAGCAGTGGATGTGTACATTACAGCAGAGGGTCCCATTAGTATTTGCCATTTTTAAATGTGTGAATTGTAACACGACCCCTTCTAATGACTGAATCCACATTAGGCACCGAGGTGGATAGATCAGGCAAGACCTAGACCAAGTTTTTGTTTCAGCTAATCAGCTGAGTACTCTGTGACTCTGACTCTTTATGCTCAACTGGTTGGTTGAAACAAAACCTTAGTCTGGATTTTTACTTGCTGGACCTGAGCTATCAGCCTCTGTTAGGCATGGATCAGCTGACAATTTCTCACCAGAGAAAGAACAGGGTCCATGAGGATACATTTGGATGGACTTGACTGGCCACATTAGAGGGTGACCTGAGAATATGTAATATGTAATATGGAGTTGGTCCATGACTGGTCATGAACGTGCCGAATCGTGTTGTAGTTGCAGAGCTTGTTTGAGGACTAGTGCTGCGGTTCTGAAGGACTATGAATTTAATCGCAGTGTCATAAAACATTCACATGAAATGTAAAAAAAAACATTCCCTGGTTTAAAATTTCACGTTGGAATTATTTTGGTGTTGAAGTGTATTTAAATATATAGAGTATAAAGTATTGATATGTGTACCTGTAATAAAGATCTCTATTTTTAATAATGTTGTATTGTGTTTTTGGGTATGAAATTATATTCTGACTGGACCGTACCATTTTTGACCAAGTCTTTTGTGTTCTGTCCCAGTAAACCCCTTTCGAAACCTGAATACGTTTAAACGGCTTTTGGTTCAGTTTTCTCTGGCGCAATATATTTTATAACGACTTTTCTTTACAGACTATAGTTCGAGTCCATGTACCCATGGAGCCGCTGGGAAAATCTCCGGTATGCCGGATGGTCATCGACGTATGATGTGGCAGTTTTTAATCCTTCTCTTAGTTTAACTGGTCGTACGTCATGTTAATAACCCAGAAATGTTGTCAGCATTATTTGGTGCTGTGCACTAAATTTACTAATAATTAAGCAAGTGGTAGGGAAAGCAGATTCAAAAGGATGTTGCGATTAAACTTCGAAGCGTCTATTTCTGATAATGCGTGTCAGCTGATATTTATGTTGCGCTGCAGATTCACTCTTTCATGGGGGGGGAGTTATCTGTTTACTGCTAAGGTTTTATTTCCTCTGTTTTTAACGTGGAGTTTAAGGTCAAAGGTAAACTGCGTTACATGATGTAATAACCAGAGGTGGTGCCCTTTCACCGTCACTAAAAACAGCTTCCAATTACTACACATGCACACCAAATTAAAAGGAGAAAACGGTTTTATTTCCTTCTCTCTCTTGCGACGTTATTGCTGCGCTATACATATGTCCAGCAGGTGGCTCTCCAGATGCACTTGGCTTCGGCTCTCCGGGCGTAAAATCGTTGCCGAACGGCGCTCGTAAATCTTCGGCAAATTCCGGTCGCAGGGAATGCAGATGCGGGAGCCGCGGATGAAGGTGTACTCTCTGGACCACGGGCGGCGATGCGTGTTGGGGATAGTGAAACCAGAAAGTTCCTTACGGCAGCCAAAGCCCGAGTCCGGCAGGATCCGAGGCAGGCCTGAAAAACAGTGAAAGTCTGTTAAATTAGATGATGCAGATCGCCTTATTACGGAGTGTTTGATTACTGCCACGACCTGCCTGGTGAGTATTTATATTGTATTCATATGGTAATAAATATAAGTGGATCCTATGACAATCATGGATTTATTGAAATCAAAATTATGTGTACGATTATATTTTAAACTTTTGGAATGAATTTGAAAATGCTGGAACTTTCAGCTTAGGTACCGTAATATTACGAATTGTTTATGAAAAATGTAAAACTGGGTTTTGAGGGAATAATTGCACAAGAAGATGTTTGAAGTTAAGTGCAGTGTAATACACAGGTGAATTTTGTAGGCGGGTTCGGATGTGCGTAGCAGGTGGACAGCAGAATCGACTGGAGCATCTTAAATTAATCTCTGCCCGAATAACGCGCTGCGCAGTTTGCGGTACGTTTTCTGCTGGATTTTTTTTTTTATTTTAAAATCATTGAACTTGCTATTAAGTACGATCTCTGGCGGCATCTTACGGATATTCTGTCTTACGCGTAATATAACTTACGTATCTTTATCTGTATAACTTGTAACCCATTTGCGAATTTATGACTGATTGTGTCATGTATCTTGGATAACTGCAGTAGAATTGGTACAACTATATTTCATCTGTAATGAAGTCAGTTATTACTATGTCCAAATCAATTAAATTAATATTTACTTTATCCAAACCTCTGTGAAGATATCATTTATATTTCAATTACTAACCCCTGTAAATCTTTTTGGTCGGTGGACATGCATAGAATAAATAAGGGGATGAAGTCTTGCTGTAGATGGGCTCAGTGCTCCTTCCTACAGTCTTTTTCCTGCAAAGGTGATCAATTTCCCTCCCAACCAAACTGTTTCCATTCACGTTTTTCTCTTTGGCGAAAAGAATGGTCAGGTGAGGCCAAGTCTGCTTGGCGTGTCCAGCTTAGAGACAAATGACAATGAGATAGTGGCACCTTTACCCCTGACACTGAGCCACAACCACTGCCCCCCAGTGTTTGCGTGTTTCACAGTCTCCGCTATTCCGCTCCTTACTGGAGCACCGAGTGCTAAAAAGGTACCTTGATAGGAAAAGCAGTGATTTTGGGCTGTTTCATTAGAGCAGATGAGTGGCTCCGGTTGGCCGTCTCTGTGCCTCGTAAACTGGAATGCAGCGTTGGCCGTTTCTGCTGTCCCGTCCTGTTCGCACCCCCCCCACCCTTCACCCTGCAGCAGGACCATAAATCTTCCTGTACTTAAAGGCACGTGTATGACTGACGAGTGATTAATTTTTGCCGGTCCTGCCCTTATCTTGGCCCTCCTCGTCCAGGTTCGTTTGTTTGTTTGATTCATTAATGTCATTTGGCTGTTTCTTTAGAGCCACCTTTTCATTCTGCTGAGATAACCAGCCCAGGCCCACAGTGGCGTCAGTATGGTTGGTGTCACCCGGTGCACTGCAGGCCCACTATGGGGCCTGGACACAATAACACAGGGGCCATTATCAGAGCATAATCAAGGTCATGTGATGATAAAAGGTCAAGCCCTCATGGGTAATCTAGGTCATGTGATACTCGGGGGAACAAATGAGATAAAGGGGATTCTAATATAGGTGCCCTGACCAGAGGTGGGTAATTCAGGCCCAGAGAGCAAAAGTCCAGACCAAGATTTTGTTTCAACCAACCAGCTGAGTCATAGAATTTAGTGATTAATTGTCATTGTTGACACACCACAGCACGAAATGTGTTCTCTGCATTCCCTTGTGTTTACTTCTGGGTCCTGGGGACCCAGTTGAGGTATCATTTTTGACCCGATTTTGAGATTGACCTTGGA